>JAOTRH010454252.1:0-29860 GCA_034768845.1 Heliamphora exappendiculata | reverse complement strand
ATTTATTTATTCTTTAATTCATTTTATCAATTATTACTTGTAATTTATTTGTTTAAGTTTGTTTATGTGTCATATTCCCATGTCACAAGTATTGTGTAATGTGTTGATGAAAACTTTTTTAAATTGGAATGTACGTTGATGTAAAATTTTTAACTTTCATAGTAAATAATTGTGCAAGTAATGATGCAATAATTCCAATCTTACTAGAAAAGTGGGATCCTAATTCTCTTTTGCTATGTGAAAAATTATTTCATATGCATTATATATGCCGCTCACATTCTTATCTTAATTGTGAAAGATAGATTAGAGGTGATCAAAGAAGAAGTTGAGAAAATTAGAGAATGCGTGATCTATTGGACAACAACAGCAAAAAGATGAGAGAAATTTGATGAAACAATTCGCCAATTGTGCATTGCATGTTTTAATAAATTAGTTATTGATTGTGCAACAAGGTGGAACTCTACTTTTTTTTTAATGCTTGAGACTGTTTTAGAATATAAGAATGTTTTTCCTCGATTAAAACTCCATGAGCCGCTGTATAAAACTTTGCTAACTGATAGTGACTGGGAGTTTGGATGCTTCATTGCAGGCAATGTGTTGCTGTTTTTGGATTCTTCATCGTTATTTCTCTTTTGCGAACAGGATACAATTGTTATGTCTTGTTTGGTTTCGATGAATTTATGGTGATTAATGATTTTTATTTTGGATTACATACAAATATTACAAGATTTATTAATTATTAGTGATGATCAACATAAAACAGGTTTTATGAGATATTGAGATCATAAGAAGGTGAAATTATATTTTGGGTTTCATGGGAATATTATCTAGCTAATATTTACATGTCTTCAATTGGCTATAATTATATTTTGGATTTCATGAGAATATTATCTAGCTAATATTTACATGTCTTCAATTGGCTATAATTAATGGCTATAGTATACGGGAAATATGCGAGGGCAATGACCCTTTCCCTTATCGGGGATATGAATGGGGAGAATTGTTGATCCCCAAGCAAGGAACGAGTAGGGCACGGTTAGGGACACGAGCAAGGGCGGGGTGGTAGAGTTATTAACGAGAACAGAGATGGGAAAAGTAAAATTTAGTCCCGCCTCGCTCCACCTCATCCCATCCCACCCCGTCTTGTTGTCAACTCTATAAATAAAAGTGAGTCTAAAAATTATTTAATATTTTTACTAATAAATTTAAAATTTTCATATTTTTTTAATGAATTGGGATTCGTGTTTGTGAATTTGAGCACTTTTTCATCTACTAAAACGCTATTTTGTTCTCGTGTGTATATAACTTGACTTAAAAATTTTAAAAATTATACAAAAGGACCAAATTTATGAAAATCACTCAACATAGAGAGAGAGAGAGAGAGAGAGAGAGTTATTTTGTTCGTTATATCATCTATCTGCTTAATTTGTATTCTTTGCCCGTGGAGAATATTTCTTCCCAGTATGGAGATTTCATATCATGGATTGCCACAAAAGCCCTCTTGGACCGTTGATTTCCATTCAACCATGTCATGGTGTGGGTTGAAGATCATGATCTAATCCACTTTCTCTCGCATATGTTTCGAAAAAAAAAAGGCATAGAAAAATGTGTTTGGATTTATGTTTGGTGGATATGACAATTTTCTTCATTTCGTTTCGTGTTGTATTTTTTTTTATGTTTAATTTTTTTTCCTCAATAAAAAAAGTAGGGTAAGAATGAAATTTGCTTTCTTATTTCCCATGCCACCGCCGATATAATTATTAAATATATTTTTTTTATAAGAATACATAATGTTATTTTAAAAAATTACTAAAATTATGAATACTAAAATATTTTCTTTTGAGGGGAACAAATTCCGACCAGAACTACGTGGAGCACATATGAGCCAACCAGAACCATGTGTAAGACACGTGGAAGGATGTACAGTGCAACAGACCTTTCAACCACGCCACGCGCCTCGTCATATATACTAGCTCGGGTAATGACCTGAGCTGCTCGGATAGTGTATCCGAGGTTCGTAGACCTCGGGGCGTATGAACCCGAGCAACAGTTCTCAGCCCCAAGCTTAGGGGGAGTTCAAGTTCGACCTTTGAACACGAGGTGCTCGGCGTCCTGAAAGGGAATGCTCAGCATCCAGGGCCGAACAGGACGAGCTGTGCAACCTCTAGGCCCGAGCTTGAGGGCTTATACGAGTATCAAAAAAGTGATCTGCTAGTGATAAGAGATCAGTAACGGTTGAACCAATCCTAGGGCTAGGAAGTCAGAAAGAGTAACTTAGCCTCCTAGACTAGACTAATTTTGAGTATTGATGGACAGCTTGACATGATAAAAGGCACTTACAGAAGGATATTGCAAAGAGATTTAATGATGGCATTGATAAGTCACCATCAAACCATTAATTGCTATGCATTGGTCAGAGAAAGGAAGTACAACGCAACCTTCTTGGGTCGGGTCGGACTCCACGAGTGGGTCAAGTATAATTCTACCTATAAATAGCCAACAATCTCAGAATGAAAGGTACGTTCTCTTTCTCTTGATTAAGAAAAAACTCTGTCAAAATACTCTCTCAAATTATTCTTTCTTTTTCAAACTCCTTGCCTAGTTTGATCGTCGGATGGTTCACCGGTATAAAATCACCGGCGGGCATCACACCCCTTTCTCATGCAAGCAAATACGTGGCGTTCACCCCTAACATCTCAGCCAGCTTGGACGGGATCAGTAGATCCCAATCCTTATCCTCTACATTTTTATTTTTATTTTTTCACTTCTATCTTTATTTGTCATCTATTTAATTATAATCATTCATCAAATATTTTTTCCTTTATACCATATTCTCTCCCACTCTCATTAATGTTATCTTCTCTTTTTTTTTTCATCAAAGAGAAAAACTTCATTAGTATAGTAGAACTTGGGATAAAAAACCAACATTACTAATTAAAGAAAGTATCTCAATTAAGTTGACACCTAAATTTTTAGATGATCATATGATGTCCCAATATCTAATAAAACAGCTGACAAGCTATCAACTAATACAAAAACAGCAAAGTAAACAAAAAAAAAGGTTGACAAAACCTTTTCTTTTTAAAAAAAACTATATATTTTTATCATCTTAAAGTTGATAAAAATTCTTGCTATATTTTTGTCCCGTCTTATTTTTTCAAATCACCTTATTATGTCTCTGACTTAAGAAGATATAGGAGTGGGTCGGGACATCACATCTCTACCCAGTTCTATTGCTATCTCTATTGCTCGTGCTTTTCTGGTTAGAGGTGTCTAGGTGTTTTGATTTTAATATGAATTATTCACTTCAAATCATTCAAGACTCATTCAAGACTTGTGCAACCCGTTGTATATTTATTAGGAATTAATTATTAAATTCTTATTTTAAAGTTTTTCTATATAAAGAGGTGCCATAGGTGACTCTAGAATTTACGCAATAGTTGTAAATATTTCTGATTGATTGTATTCTCTATTTTATAGTGATTTCTGTATGAATCTCACCCACAAATGTAGAAGTTAAATCGAACCACGTAAATGATCAATTCCCCATTGATTAAGACTTGAAGGGAAAACTCCTAGCTAGTTCCCTCAATGGGCGGGGCACCTCATAGTACATGTCTAATAAATAACTATAAGAATCTGATTTTGAGTTGTCAGATGAGCTGGTAGGCCTAAGGTTTGGTTTGACAGTCTCGCTTTTAAGTTAAAATATTTTTTTTATTATGATTATTTTAAATTAAATAAGTGAAAAGTTCGTTTGGTAAATTCTATAAGTAATTTTAAGTCAAAATACAATAAGTCAAATAACTTGATTTAAAATAACTTTAAGCCATGAAATAAAAAGTGTAGCTTAAAATTGTTATAATTTTTTAAAAATTATTTTTAGATAAATTTATATTTAATATGGATTTTGTTTGAATATTTTGATGAGAGGATTTTTAAAATATAATTTTTATAAAAATAAATGTGTAAAATAAAAATTATGATATTTTTAAAAAACATATTAAAAAAATTTATATAAAAAAGAAAAAAAGCTAAAAAGTTAAAAGCCATTTGGTTGCCAAGCGAGGCTTTATGACTTTTCGTACTTTAAGCAAAAAGAAAAAAAAATCTAATTTAAAGCCAGTTTAAAGCTAGTTACCAAACGAGGCCTTAGTGGACTTATTTTTTTCTTCACATTTTGATTAAAAAAATAATTTTCCAATTCCTCTTATGGAGACTAATTGATTTGTTTTTTTTTTTTGAAAACTTGACATAATCCAATAAAAATAAAAATAAATTAAATGCAAGCAAATGTGCATGTCATGTACAATCATTTTGATTAATTTTGAGTTCCTAAATAATTAGGTCGGAAAGTAGAAACCTTCTAAGATTCTTCCAATATAAATATAATTCAGTATGAGATTGTGGACGGATAAAAAGGAATTCACGGTCCGATTCTCCTTAGCAGTTTCTTAGGAGAATAAGGTCTATCTCCTCCTATACAAGAAAATGATTAGTACTACTCAACTGAAGTGTTCGATACGAGGACACTCTTATCTCAATTTAGTCAGTAATAGCTCGAGAGTGAAAAAGAAAATAGACTGAGTTTTTGCTCAAGATCAAATCTTGCATACCTAAAGGGTGTGAGATCTTCTGTTTATATGCAAGTTTAAGTTTAACTTTGGTACTCACCATGAATGATGTTTCATTTATCAAGTTAGTCATATCTTGTAACTTTAATAATGGTTACGTGAAGTGTTTCTTTTAATTTTGTCAAGAATTAAGTCTACCAATACTAACTCACTACTACTGACTCACTGACTTCATGTCACGCAGTAGTTATACGGTTTACAAAGCTCAATGGGTAGGTGTTTAATTACCGTGAACTCGACTTATTTAGTCCATGAGCTCGAGTAGACTTTTGCTCGGAGATACTTGACCATTACATCAGTGGGTAGTTCAGTTAGGAAGGTGGCCCTCGTTATTCTATTCTTGTGTGGCTATGACTTTATTGTCATTTTGAATTCATGTTTTGTTCTCCTTCAAAGGTCTTGAAAACTTTGAGAGTTCAAGTTTGCATGTAAGAAAGGCCAAATAGTTGAAGATATATTAGACTCTCGAAAAACTCAGGAGTGTAATGTTTGCTCGGTCCGATTTGGCCGTGGCTTGAACAGGCCAATCCTAGTATCAACGTGGCGGGTTTTTGCCAAAAATTTGGGTCGGGCCGGGCTTTTTGGAAGAGTGGTCGGTCTAGTCCCAAGAGGTATAAGACTCGGACTTAGTATTCGGGGTCAGGCCTTTTGTGGGCTTTTCATATTTCAATTTTTTTTGTTTTAAATTTTTTTTTTTGAGTTGTTAGCTTGTTGTATAAGACTATAAATTATTTAATTTTTATTTTATAATTTATTATAAATTTATTTATTAATTAATTATTTTATTATAAATTTATAACTTTATTAGTTTTTTTGTTACTTAGTTTATAAATTTATAGTCTAATGTTAGTTTATTAGTTTATTATAAGTAGCTTATTAGTTTATTATTTTATTATTAATTATTAGTTTATTATATAAGTTTATACTTTATTATTTTATTAGTTTATAAGTTTATATTTTATTATATTAATTTAGAATTTAATTAATATTAGTTTATAGTTTATAGTTTACTTATATTAGTTTATAGTTTATTTATTAAATATATATTAATATTCGGGTTGAAAGGGGGGGCCAAAAGGACCGAGCCTCGGGCCAGCTCCGCCCGTGGGCTCAAGAGAGTAGGCCCAAGCCCAAGCCCGCCCAAGGGGTATGTGGGCTAGGGCCGGGCAAAGACTTCTTGCGGGTTGAGCTGAGCCCACACAGTGACGGGTCTCGAGCTATTTTTACACCCTTACGAAAATTACAGGTTTGAATAAAGCTAAAAAATTTCATTACTGCTATTTAATGAATTTCAAAGCTAATTGGTATTGTGGATTCGATGTATTAGTGAACGATGCGATATCATTTGGTGGTGTTAATTAAGCATATGGAACGGTACTTGTAGATTCGGTAAGAACATCTTAATACTTTGGAGCGAAAATTGAACCTTAATATGTAGATTGTGTCGTGTAATTTTTAATTGTTATAGCGCTTAATTACTCATATCTAAATTAGTCATAATATTTAATTAATTTAAAATTTTTTACATAAAAAATTACAAGCCATTTAGTTTTCATAAATAATTATTTGTTTGCTTGCAATTTTGATTGTGAAATTGTACAATGACATGTATCTGTTACTGACATTATTTTGATTTAAACACTCCAATAATTTTCTTTTTTATTTTCAAAATTTGAAGAAATATAAAAGATTCCTTAGAGACGTACACACAGCATCTTATAACAAATAATCAATAATACAAAAATATAAGATTTACATGGTTAAGTGAAAAGAATATGTAACAGACAAGATTAAACGAGTTAAATGGATCGTAAACAAATTATAAAATAAAATATTAAATTAAATACAAGATACCGACCCATAATATTTTTGCAAGAGTGATATTGCTGAAATCATTGGACCAAGTTGTCTGGTAGTTAAGCTGTTTTTTATTTTTATTTTTTTAATGTCCTGTTTAGTGAAAAAGTGGGTGATGATTGGTTGAGAGCTATACATCAGAAGAGGAGTTATATACAAAACCAAAGATACAAAGATAGAGACAATAATATTTAATTCCCTTCCCCAACCACTTTGATGATTAAATATCACTGTTTAATTAAATAATTGAGGCATATAGTATGATGCTTAAATAGTCCTTGCTTGTGTGGTGGGAACATACCATAATTCATGCTCATTATTTAGTTTTATGTTTGGTATTTTTAATAAATAGTACAATATATATATATATATATATATATATATATAGGACAAAAAAGATAAAACATATCAAAAAAGAACTCACTCCATGAACATTATAGTTTATAACTAAAATTAATAGTAAAAAGTTAAAAATTAATATAAGTATTTTGCTAAACACCACATTTATTCTTCGCTAAAGAAATTTATCTTTAATCCTAATTTGTTTCTTTTTATTGAATATACATAGTACGTCTAGATATTATATTTATTAATTGAAGAAAAAAATTTATTGGCTCTCCCGAGTCAAGATCTTAGTCCCACCCTTGCTTATTTGTTACATAAATATTTGGATTTCTTGGATTCAATCCAAAGCCTATTGACCCGCCAGAGGTTAAGAAGGAGTAATAATTTATTGTGCAAGAGGCCATAGTTATGTGGTGTTTTAATGCTTTTAAAATGTATAATAGGGTTTGTTTTTAAATACAGTAACTCACATAATAGTGTAATTTTTAAGAGCATTAGGTATTATCTTTTCGAGTTACACGAACACGTGGGACTTGTCACTAAATATAAAGCCCACAAGATTAAGTGGCTTTCAAGAGCACTAGGCATAACAAGGCGATACTCCTAGGCAATGGCCTCATTTGAGATAATTAATTAATTATTTATTTTATTTTATTTTTTATTTTTAATAAAAAAAAATTTATGATTAATCATTTAGTGAATTTTTTGATTCATCGCATTTTAAGTGAGTTAAAAAAGTAAAAATTCTTAATTAAAATATAAAAATAATTTTAAAAAATAAAAATAAATTAATTATCAAAATTTTATGTTACTTATTTTTTTTTTTAATTAGTATTTTTGTGTTTTTTATCAAAAAATTTTACCATCTCATTGAGAGGATTTGAGAAAATTAAAAAAAAATTAGTAAAAAAAAATAAAATTAGAAGAAAAACGAAAATAAATAAAAATATTAGAATTTAATCCCCAACAGGACCAATGAATAATCTTTTCAAGGGTAAGAGCCAGAGAGACGAGGGAGGCATGCAATAATTTTGAGAGAGAGAGAGAGAGAGAGAGAGAGAGAGAGGTCCCATTAGAACTTAATTAACATTATCTGTACAAGAGATTTCCATCCATGAAAGACCAATAAACCTTATTCCACACAAAAGACGAAGCCTCCATAACCATTTTCTTATTCTTCTTCTTCTTGAACTTCTTTTTCTTCCTTTTTCCCGTTAGTAATAGGAGAAAGACGACTCGTCTCCGACCTGGAATGTGCTCGCCGGTCTTGCGTACTTCTTGGTCGGCGACGGAGAAGACGACGCCGACGACGACGCCGACGACGACGAAAGATCGCCGGACCTTCTCCTCAGCATCTGCCTCATCCCTTCGGCAACCCGAACGGCCGGATTCGATTTGTACTTCCGACAAAACGACATGTGAGCTTTCACAGCTTCTTCCGTTCCGAATTTCTCCCTCTTAACCTCATCTCTCACCGCTTCTGAACACAACCCACATAGCCATTTTCCTTCAAACTTCTCCTTCACCTCGCTGATATAGTCTTGGGTGCAATCTTCTTTCAACCCACAGCACTCGCACTTTACCAGTTCGATCTCCATTTCTTTTCCTTTGCAGGTAGACCAAATTAAAAATAACAATAATAATAATAATAACAAAAAAAAAACTCACTTTTTCAACTGTAAATTAAGGTTTGGTGAGAAGATGTAGAGGTGTGCGTAAACCGCTCAAATAATCTAAGATATAAAAAAATAAAAAAATACGAAAAAAGTAGATTATGATTTGATGAAAAAATATGAAATATGAAAGTGCGCTGAAATTAATTCGTACAACTTGAAATGTCAAAAAAAGAGAGAAATATACTGAGAAATTAGTAGATGAGTATCATCACAAGTTGTGGACGCTCTATACTACTTCTACTTCTAGGAGATGTATAGTTTCCATAAGAGCAAGAAAGTGGATCACCTTCCTTTTTAGCTAAGGCTTCTCACTTGGGAGGATTGATGGGTTTGGTGCCAAAAGAAGTAAGAAAGTGTTGGGTGTTGGGTGTTGGGTGTTGGGTGTTGTGTGAGGTTTTATTGGTGGCGTGGGCTAGAGCCAAGAGGGAAAAGAGAGATATGTGTTTAGAAGAGAGTAGAAATTATTCGTGTTTGATGTGAATACTAGAATCCAATAAGATAAGAAGAATATTTAATGCATAAGTTCTATATATTCTTTTAATAAGTATAGAATAGTGAATGGGATTATGCATATTATATATGTTATTATTTATATTATATTTAATTAAAATAAGATAAAATATAATGAGATAAGAATTAAAAAATTATTATTTTTATCATTAAATAAAAAGAAATAATAATTTAAAAAGATAAATAATCTTAAGAGAGGGGTGCAACAAATAATTCACGACTGAACTATATTAGACCCTCGTATGAAAGATTAAAAAAATGAGTCCCAAAATTTTTTAATTTAATTCAATCTCGATAAAGTCTATTTTTAAATAAGAAATATCCTACTAACATATTGATATGTTATATAAGATCAATCAATATATTGATATGGCATATATGATCAATCAATACATCAATACATGTAAGTTGTCTCATTTTTTAATAAATAATTATACTGATTTAAATAACTCATTAGAGGGAAATGATTGTGTCTTGAAAATTATGTCTATGGGCCTCATCTTGTTGAAAGTGCAATTATTTAATATTGGTAAAGCATGTCTAAGTAGTATCTAATTTCAAAGTACAATTATTTAATACTGGTAAAGTATGTCAAGCAGTATCCAATTTCACGAGTATTTAAGACTCGTCTGGTAATTTGTTAAGAATTAATTTTTTATTTTTTTGTTATTTTTTATATTTTTAGTTAAAAAATTAAATTGGATTAAAAGTAAATTATTTAATAACTTAGCATTTAAACTATCGCCTTTTAAGTTGGTTATTTGGATTAAAATTAATTTTTTTACTATTTGTTCAAAGTGAACAATTTATCTTTTTATGTATTTGCTATTAATAATTATATATAGTTATACTGGTAGTAAATGAGTTATGAATAAATGGTATTATTATATTTTAAAAGTAATTAAAATTTAAATAGAGTATTCTGATAATTTGTGTTTTGATTTGAATTTTTAACTTTTTAGCCTTTTTATTTTATATTTTTCCAAACGAAACATCTTAACTTTTTAACATTTCTAACCAAAAAATTAAAAAGTCAAAGTTACCAATTAAGACCTTAGTGGCTCTACCACTTATTATTGGTGTTATTTCTACCATATAAAAATGTGCCTTTAGTACAGCATTACTCAACAAATATTAAATAATTACTTGTAGTAAAATTGTTGGATAATTTATTAAATTTCTCTCATGTCCCATTGTATTCAAGGCCGATTGATTATTAAATTACTCTTTGTTCTAAAGACTAATTTCTCTAAAATATAATTATATGACGCAAATAGATTATTCGTACACACCATATTAAAATAATAACGTGACGTTGCAAAATAGATGTTATAGTAGGGAAAGCTGCCATAATTTCCTCCATGTTATAAGGGACATGGGGCAGTCGAATGAGACAATGTGGGGTCGTAGGGGATCCCTTGTGGTGCCATTCCTATCAGGAGTTTGCTGGTAGAAATAAATTTTTAACCAATTTTTTTTGTTGGGTAATTTTTTTTTCCAATTCATTTTTAACTCGCTGGTTATTAAAATTAGCGGTTGGGTAATATTTTTTAACGAATTGATGAGTTCTTTGTACGCCTCAAATTTCTAGGATTTATATGGGACTTTTTCTTACCTTTTAACTATATATTTTTGACGATTTAGGGTATTGTTTAAACCAACTTATGCGTATCTTAATTAATATTTGAATGACTAATTCTACTATTCCCTTGCAGGAGGTTTAATTAAAGGCAAAGCTTTTGCCTCGTATGAATTTGTTAACCTAAAAAAATTAATAATACATAAGAGGTTTCGAATTATTAACTTCTAACTATTTAATATATGTGAGTTATTATGTTTGTACCATAAAATTTATTGTTATTATATTAGTTTAGAGTACTATGCAGAATTATTACATCGTACTTTAAGAGCACCGAATAATTACTCTATTGACGACTTGTAAATGCTATTGGTAATGATACGATATTATTTTTAATTTTTTTAAGAAAATAAAATTCATAATGAAAAGTCAATTCTATTTTATTTGCTCATTTTTTTCAAAATGAAGTGTGTAATCAACTCGTATGTTTTTTCATTTGGTTCATAAATTGAAGATAAAATTATTTTATAAATTATAATATGTCATTTGTAAGGACCTTGAGTCCATTTATGTTTGATAGTTCTTACTCAATTTATAATTCCAATGTTGCTAAGGAATTAGAGAATTTGGTTATTATAGAACTCTTAGTTGAATTAGAAGTTATTGTGTTTGTTTAGTGTAGATCTTTTGTATTAAATAAAATTTCAATTGGAGTTATGAGTTTTAATATGAACAAGAGTCTTGGGTCATAATTATTATCATATTAAAATATTGAAGAACAAAGCTTAAAATTCAAAGTACAAGTGATTGAAATAGAGTTGAGCAAATGCAATCCACACAGAACACTATTTGCACCTGATCGCTCGAGTGGTAATAAATTCGCTCGAGTGAATCACTGGCGGTTTGAGTTTTATTGAAACTTGAATTGTTAGTTTTTCACTTCTATAAATATATAAGGAATTTCAGGGCTCGAGACATATGAAGAAGAGACATATCATATAATGATCAATATAGTTTTACAGATCAATAATTTTCTCAAGTTTCGGGAGCTTAACTCGAAGATTATTCTTCAACATTTTGGGTAGATTCCTACTATTACTTTTAGTAGATTCCTAAGTTTTTTATTTCGTAGATTTCGTTGGTGTGAAGTATTAAGAATTCGATACTTTAAAAAGCACTTACAAGTCAGTTTGGTGGTGATTAAGTATGAAGAACGGTGTACATGAATTCAGCAAGCGAGACTTAAAGCATCTAGATTAAGAATTTAACTGGAGTCTGTAACTGATCTTGTAATTATTCATTGGTATATTACTTGATTTATCTGAACTTAGATTAGTGCCATAATTTTTACCCGAATTAGGATTTTTCACCTAAAAAATCATAAACTTTTATTTTGTGTGATTGGTTTTATTTTTAATATTGCTTAAGATTATCTAACCTAAAATAAATCAACAACTAATATTATTTCTATTCCATTGTACATAAAATAATTTAAATATTATTTTTTCATCTTTCAATTAAAATTTGCTTGGCTTTGTAATGTAACTTGGCTTTAACCTTGCCTTTTTTGCTTTATGAAACTTTTAAGTCATATAAGCAACTATATATAATTACATAAGTAGCCATTATCTTGCTTTTCTATTTTTATACAATTTTATATTTAACATTGATACTGTTTAGTAGAGGTAGAGGTCGTAGGTTTTAAATATATAATTTTTATAAAAAAATGAATATCAATTACTAAAATTATAATATTTTTAATAAATTCATTATGAAAGTTGGTGAAGCGTATAAGTAGCAAGTGAAAAACAAAAGAAATTAAGTAAAATACTTATAAATGCTGAAATTGTCAAACATAATAAAAGGGTGTTTTTTAGGTTTAAGCCAAAAACCTTTAAGCTCGGCTTAAAACACAAACCAAATTAACAAGAGTAAAATTATAAGTGCAAGGGGTATAGAAATAATTTTGTTTATAATCTCGTATCATACAAATTCTAATACCAACTTCCATTTGTATTAGTGATGTAATTATGGCCGACTCGGCCCACCCTATTTTGGCTGTAGCTCGGGCGGGACTAGTCTGACCCAAGTTTAATAAGCTCCTGCTAAAAGTTCAGGTTGGAGCGAGTTTTGGGGGAGGGTAAAGTAAGGCTAGACTCAGAGATAAGGGGCCTCGAACTTGGGCTACGGACGGACCAGTTGTGGGCTTTCTATTTTATTATTCTTTTTTTTATTTTTTTATTATTTGAATTGTTGACTTGTTATATAAGATTATAAATTATTAAATTTATACTTTATAGTTTATTATAAATTTATTTACTAATTTATTAATTTATTATAAATTTATAACATTATAAATTTAGTTTATAAAGTTTTTTAGTTACTTAGTTTATAAGTTTATAATCTAAGATTAGTTTCCTATAGTAGTTTATTAGTTTATTATATAAGTTTACAAGTTTATTATATAAGTTTATAAGTTTATAGTTTAATATTAGTTTATTATTTTTTTAGTAGTTTATTAGTTCATTATTTTATTATTGGTTATTAATTTATAGTATAAGTTTATATTCTATTCTATTAGTTTATAATTTACTTAATATTTGTATATAATTTACTTATTATATATTAATATTCGAACAAAAAAGACCGAGCCTCTGGCTGAGTTGGTCTACGAACTTGATAAGGGACAGCCTGGACCTACTATTAGAATTTTTAGGCTCAAACAGACTCGGGCCTAGAGTGCAGGGTGGGCCACTACACTGTCGAGCTTCGGGTGGATTTTGAGTCGCCATTGGACCGTAGGTTAAAATTACACCCCAATGTGTATTAATCATACCCATTTCAGAAATAATACACAGATGAAACGTTCACCTTCGTCTTATATGAGATGAATTTCATTATACAATGAGATCCACTGTTCGTAGAACACTTGTGCGTGATTGTATAATGAGGTGGCATCCCTTGTGAAAGAGGTATATTCAGTTATATTAACTTTTAGTTGTGCAGTAATTTTCTTTCACTTCAAAGTAATAATTGAGTTTCATCATGTACAATAAAAAATATGCAATGTACAGTTATATTTATTTTATTTTATTTTTTATTACACTAATTAAATATGTGAAAAAAAACCAATTTAAGTCAAATAAATGATTTTTTTTAAACAAAATTTTAAATTTTTTTTTTTAAAAAAAATTAAGCCAAAGTCAGAGTTGTTTTGATTGTGTAATTTTGATTGTGGTTGTTGATTTACAGTTTACTTTCGGTTGAGACTGTTGAATGCGTTGAAATGGGTTCCGCTTTGTAATGGGAAAAATTATTGGTTGACTTAGGCTTCGTTTGGTATAGGAGCTTAAAATCAGATTTTTAATTTTTTTAATTAAAGTTAAAAAAGTTAAAATATCTCATTTGAGAATTTAAAGACTTTTTTACTTTTAGCCTTTTTATTTTTTTTTATATAAAATAATTTTATATATTTTTTAAAAATATCATAACTTTTATTATATATATTTATTTTTATAAAGATTTTATTTTTAAAATTTACTCATCAAAATCTATCAAACAAATTCTATATTAAATATAAAATTATATAAAAATAATTTAAAAATTATAATAACTTTATACTATGTTTTTTGCCTTTTAACTTAAAATCAGTTTAAACTGAATTTTTGGACTTATTGAGTTATTGCCATTGGCTGAAAGTCACAAATGTGTCTCATCAAATAAAATTTTTACTTATTTAATTTAAAATAAATTAATAAAAAGTTATAATTTAAAGCTAAGTTGTTAAAAGATGCCTTAGTTCAACTCCAATGTCACCTATTTGTTTGAGATTTAAGAGTTTATTTTCTATAAAATTTTAGATTCAAAACTACATCAGTGCTATAAATTCTTCTAGAGCTAATCTATATAAAATTTTATTTCGATTATAATTAAACATCTATTAGGGAAAAATAAAATTTATTTTTCAAAAATTAGTCAAAAAGCAATTAAATTGGTCCAAACATTTCTTCTATTCCATCCCGATCCCACATTTTTTTGTCTAATTATTTACAACTTCTCTATGTCCTTGATAATATGTGGGATGAGAGTGGTATTTATTTCTTATGTCCCAATTTTTTTGGCTCACCCCTAATTGTGTAAAATAAATATATACACTTATTTATGTAGCTTATTTTTAAAAATATAACAAAACTAAAACTCTATTTAGATTAGCTTTTTTGCTAGCTTTTTTTAGTATCTTTTTTCGCATTTTATGATTTTTTTTCATTTTTTAGAATTTATGTTTTACTTTTTCGATTAATCATGGTAAAGTAAATTTAAAAATATAACTATTTTGACAAAAATTTAAAAAAAAATCACTAGCGAAAAAAGCCCGCATAAAAAGTCTTAACGTTACTTTTTTTTGTTTTATATGAATTTTTTTAAATTTTTGAATAATTATTTTTAATTTTTTTAATTTTTTGTACAAAGATAAATTTAAAAAGTAACGTCATTTAAATTAATATAAAAAAATTTCAGTAAAAAACAAAAAAAATCATACAAAAAAGGTATCCCACACATTGTATAAAATATAAAGATATTATAATTATTTCTCAAATTTATATTTTTATTTCTTAATTTTTATATTTTAAATTTTAATTATTTTTTATTTATTTTATTATCTTTTAACTTTCATTAATATCATCCTGTTGTTATTTACAAATTATTACTAATATATACTCCTCTCGTCTGGTCTTGTCTTGTCCCTGCTTTTTTATGACATTTTCTTTCATTTTTTATCTAATAAAAGTGAGAACATATACAAAACACTACATTTTTGTACCGCCGGTAGCCTCGCTCCGTTTCATTGTCATTTTAATGAGAGTTATGAGAGATATTAAAAAAAAGAAGAAAAAAATGGAAAACAAACCGGTTGTCTTGGTTCCATGTATGTACTATGACTTACACTAATTTCCATGGTTCCATGCACCCATGCTTTCTATTCAATTTATTTGTCAAATTTTATTAAATAAAATTTATATTTAATATAAAATTATAAAAATAATTTAAAAATTATGATAATTTTATATTATATTTTTTATTTTTTAACTTAAAATCACTTTAAACTAAATTTTTTAATTTATTCAGTTATTGCCTTTAACTTAAAGTTACCAATGCGACTGACCAAATAAATTTTTTATTTATTTAATTTAAAATAAATTAAGTAAAAATTTTGACTTAAAGCTAAGGTGTCGAAAGAGGCCTTAGTTCAACTCCAATGTTACCTATTTGTTTAAAATTTAAAAATTTGTTTTTTTTAAGATTTTAGATTCAAAACTTTATAAGTATTATAAATTCTTGTAGAACTAATTTATATGAAATTTTATTTTAATTGTAATTAAACATTTACCAGGAAAAAGTGAATTTAATTTCTCAAAAATTAATCAAAACACACTTGAATTAGTCCAAACATATTAAGAGATTAGGAGTTGCAAATTATGCCATTCTTTCCCGACCTCACATTTTTACGTTCAATTATTTATAATTTCTCTCTGTTCTTGATAATATGTGAGATGAAAGCGGTATTTATTTCTTATGTCCTAATTTTTTTCGTTCACCCTTAATTATAGAAAATAAATATATATATTTATGGCTTATTTTTAAAAATATAACAAGACTAAAACTCTATTTGTGATAGCTTTTTTACTGATTTTTTTTAGTATTTTATGATATTTTTTTTTATTTTTTAGGCTTAATTTTTTATTTTTTTGATTTGTTATGGTAAAATAAATTTAAAAATATAACCATTTTAGAAAAAAAAATTTAAAAAATTCACTAACAAAAAAAACCCGCATAAAAAGCCTTAAAGTTGCTATTTTTTTTTGTTTTATATGAATTTTTTTTATATTTTGATAATTATTTTTAACTTCTCTAATTTTTTGGATAAATCTAAAATATATCATGATTTAAATTAACATAAATTTTTTTAATAAAAGACAAAAAAATCATATAAAAAAGGTATCCCTCTAAAATATAAAAATTATTTGGATATTATTTCTCAAATTTGTATTTCTATTTCTTAATTTTTATAAATTAAGTTTTAATTATTTTTTTATTTATTTTATTATCTTTTAACTTTCATTCATATCATCCTCTTGTTATTTACAAATTATTACTAATATATACTTGTCTTGTCCTGTCTTGTCCCTGCTTTTTGTGACATTTTCTTTTATTTTCGATCTAATAAAAGTGAAAACATATACGAAACACTACATTTTTGTACCGCCTTGACCCGTTCTATTGTCATTTTAACAAGAGTTACGAGAGATATAAAAAAAAAAAAAAAAAAAATCGGAAAACAAACTGGTTGTCTTGGTTCCATGTATGTATGATCACTTACACCAATTTCCATGGTTCCATGCTCCCTTGTTTTCTCACCATGTTGTAAACATCATAATAAATACTTCATTGACCAATTCGACTTGCGTACGTGATTTAAGGGTGAAGATAGATTGAGAAGTGGGTGCAGTTAAAATTAAGAGATTTTAACTAAATATTTTAAAAAATAAAATAAAAATTTTAATACATAAGATTTAATTGTATAATTTTTTTAAAAATATTTTATAAATAAATAAATTTATCTATTTTGTATAACAAACAGATAAATTTATCTATTTAGATATTAACACAGATAATACAAACAGATAAATTTATTTGTCTGCTTGTTTATGCCTAACAAATAAATTTATTTATTTGTATATCAACACAGATAATGCAAATAGATAAATTTATCTGTACTTTTTATATATGTTTTAAAAAGAGATTAATAAATTTATCTGTGTTCTTTATGCGTACTTTCAATAAAATAGACAAATTTAATTGTATTCTTTACATGTGCTTTCAAAAAAAGACAGATAAATTTATCTGTGTTATTTATAAGTGCTTTCAATAAGATAGATAAATTTATTTGTATTCTTTACACGTGTTTTCAATAAAAGACAGATAAATTTATATGTATTCTTTATATATATTTTAAAAATATACAGACAAATTTATCTGTTCTATAGGTATTTTTGTCCTAAAAAGATTTTACTGGTTAAAATTCTTATGAGGATTAACCTTACTTGTTAAAAAATATAATGCTAGATGAAAAATAATAAACAGTTTATAAATTAAGTTGTTAGCTAATTTTCCGTAAAATTAATATCTCATAAATTATTGTTGATTATGATCGATTTATTTATATTTATTATATTTATATATTTATAATTTTAAATAGTAAAATTTATAACAATTTAAGATAGCTAAAATGGTGGTGTTTGAAATTACTGAAACTAATAGCTCATAGATTTTAACTTATAGCAGAAATTGTAAGTGTTTGGTAAAATTATAAATTGTAACTGAAATAGAAAAAAATAATTATAACTTATAATAAAAATTGTAAGTATTTAAAATAAAGTATAATTTATAACAAAAAGCTATTAACTCTAATTTTCCCAAATACTCCCATAGTCGAAGCTTGAGCCGTCCTATTGAGAAGTCTGACGTTTGTACCTCAATAACATAAGCTGAGGTAGGCATGGATCAGTCTGGATTAGTTTGGAACTTAACCCAGAATCGACATGATCAAGATCAATTCAAAGATATTGAACTTAGAACCGAATCATCCATATTTTAGAACCAACCCAACTCAACTCAAATAAACTCGGGTTGGTTCAGGTTAGAACTGTTGTTCAATTAAATTAAATATTTTTTTTAATAAAATATTCTAAATTAATAATATATGCCTTATTCTATAAGCGGTTTAATTTTTTATATAAGATCCAAAGATGAACCGTTTAAATTTCACTCAACTTATTTTTAATTTACACAATTTTAACTATAATTAATAGCACAAATAATATAATTAATAATTTTATGTGATTTATATATTATTTTTTGAGTCTCGAGTTAAGTCGGTTTAAAAAAATTTTAACCCGATAATTGAATTAATTACATTGATTTAATTTTTTTAAGACTCATGACTCAACTAATTACTTGACAGAACCGAACCAACTCCATCTATAGAAATCGAGTTAAATTTGTAAGTTTTTCAAATTTATTTAACACCCATAACTTAAATCAATAGTTATTTTATATTTCCATTCCTTACTCCTCTATTAGGATAATTCATCAGCCTTCGTCCCGATAATTACTTGGTGTATGTTGGGCATAAGATTGTATATACTCGAGAAGTTAGTTGAGAGATAAACGTCGGACACGTCATTAAAAAAGCAATGAATTTATATTTATTGATGTAGGGTAAAAACCCATTTTGATTTTTTTTTTTTACTTTTTTGTTGAATTAAAGCTAAAAGATGGATCATTGTTTATAATAGACACCAATAATGGATTTTGTTATTTAGGATATGTTTTATCTAACTTTTTTAAGCATTTTTTTAAAAATTTCTTTTTTTTTATGTAGTTTGATCAGTTTTTTTTCAAAGATTTCTCAAATTTTTTACTTACAAGAAATTCTAAAATTTAGCTTCCTTTTTTTTTTTAATCAGAGTTAAAAAAGTTCACTACATGCAAAAAAAATCTTATTTTTGGCTATTTGGGTATTTTTTCGTCTTATATAATTTTTTTTTTATTTTTAGTTTTTTTTTTCTATTTCTTATAATGAGAATAATCTAAAAAATATGTTCGTTTAAATTAATATTAAAAAAACTATTAAAAATAGCCTCATAATAACAGTTATTC
This sequence comes from Heliamphora exappendiculata, assembly GCA_034768845.1. Lineage (NCBI taxonomy): Eukaryota > Viridiplantae > Streptophyta > Magnoliopsida > Ericales > Sarraceniaceae > Heliamphora > Heliamphora exappendiculata. The sequence goes on along the minus strand of JAOTRH010454252.1, from coordinate 10,538 downwards.
CAAACTAAAGTTGAGCTTATATTTTGATTAATGTGTAGCCATCACAATTATACATGTTTTAAATAAGTTTTAACATTGAAATTATAATAAACAAAGCATACGTATTACTAGGAACGGATACATAATTTTTATTTAGTAGGAACAAATTATTTTTAAAAATTCTTAGAAGGGAATTTTTTAAGTTTTCAAAAAAAATATTAAAAAGACAAATTTATATCATCTTGAAATATTTTGAACTAATACTATTATGATAGTGAATTTTTTTTTAAAAAAAATTAAAAAAATGAGAAATAGCCATCTCAACAGCAGCCTATTTTGCCCAAGAAGAGTTAGTTTCGTCACCCAAGTTAATAACAGCCGCCTAAACAAGAAGTCGAACCCATTTCAAAAAGAATACTTTAACACCCATTTAGATAGAAACCCTCTAAAATGTAGAGATCCTAAACCTCAAACCTTAAACCTCAAACCTCAAACAAATGGCACTAGGCTGCTGCCCCTTTTAAGGGGCAAATCATTCTCCTTTTTAGTTTTTCATTTTCCTTTTTAATTGATTTAGCAATAAAGAGGTTCCCAATTTCTTTTTCTTTTTATTTTTTCCCGTTTTCAAAATATTATTTTCCTTTTGTGTATTGATTTTCTTTAATTATTGCCTAGCTAAAAGTAAGAAACAACAATCCTTATCTCTTGGGCAGTTGAATGGGACAAAAAGAGAGAGAAAGCTGGTAACATGAATGAAGAGTTTACATGTCTTGCACTTATTTGAACATCTTTCCAAGCATGGTTGAAACAATTCAACCAACATTATTGCTATAAAGAAGTTGAGCTCCTGTGACTGTTTTTGATTTTTTTTTATTTCTAAAAGTTGAAATCCATGGGCTACACACATTGATTTGCCTTGCCTTGTACATATTAAAATCTATGAGGTTTGTCCCTATTGTATATATGCCATATGCTTAACTACCGCTCAATAAACGATAAATAATAAGTAAAAATATATATTAAAATTTTATCACCAAATTTTAAACGCAAATATAAATACAATTATGCATATACCAAAACAAAAATTCATATAAAAATTTACGTGTTTCAACATAATCTACTCGCATCTACGTGTGAGATAAATAATGCAATATAATCGTAAAGTGTATAATTATGAAATTAAAAATACCTTAAAACCCGATAGACACAATTTAAGTCTCGAAAAAATTCTCGTTTCTCCACTCAAAAGTCACTCCAGTGTCTTTGGTATTTTTCTATCTCTCTATACATCTCTATTACTTTGATTCAACTTTTCACCTAACAATTAGAATTATAAGTTCTATATTTATAGATAAATCTTAAAAATTCTAGTCTCAATATAATAATAAAATCTTACACATATTAGATTTTTTATGGATTCATGACTTTAGTCGAACCCAAATATATGTAAATAAAATTTTAATTACATGAATCAAAATACAAGACACACACTTAACAATCTCAACGTTAATTTGAATTATGCAAACTAACATGAAGATATAATTAGTGTCGATGACGATTCCACAGTTATCGTCAATCTACCACACACGAACTAATATGAACCGCACATCTACACCAAGATACCAGACACTTATTTACTAAGGTGTCCGTCGTAACTCTCCCCAATCGCCAAGGTGTATTAATTGTCAATTATTTGTCGATGTTTGTCGAATTAAGAAGTCATTGTCTGATTTGATTCTATCTGTAACTAAAATTCTAGTTATATCCATTAATAATTTTACACATTGATAATTAATCTTTTATCATTAATTGAACTAAATTGCTCCCAATCACTTATGATCACCTGCGATCAATTCTATGCGATCAATTCTAATCGCTCCGGACCAAACTTAATTTTAGTCAATTTTGTCCAATTCGCAACACTTGAAAACTTTATGATATATTTTTAACTTAGATTTTTTTTCTATTATACATACCTTGATCTAATAGAAAAAAGTTGCGAATCGTTGATCATTCAAAATAGATTATTGGGTAGCTTAATTTTTAAGTTATTTATTTTTAAGTTTGTTATTTGAGTAAAAAATTAGCTTTTTGTGTTTTGCTCAAAATGAATAATTTTATTTTTATATATATTTAATATTAACAATTATACGTAATTTGTGGTAGTAGTAAAAAATAAGTTATAAATGAAAAAAATTATTATATTTTAAAAGTGATACAAATTTAAATAAAATATTTTACATATTTATATTTTGATTTAATTTTTTTTTTTATCTTTTTTAAGTATTTTTTATTTTCTTTATCATACCAGTAAACACTTTTTAATATTTTTAATAAAAAAAAAAACTAAACAACTAAGATTGCCGATCAGACTTTAATCACGCTGGATCAAAACCCAAGATTGATTTCCAATCTAAATTGCTTACCTTGCTGACCAATTGTTTCTTAATTGAAGCGCATTTCCAATCTTGGTTTCCGTGCAATATTAGCATCCACCCACGCCCTAGATTCCATTGCGCTGTATCGGCTTATTATCTTTTTTTTTTCTTTTTCTGTACAAAATAAAAAAACATTTTTTTAATTTATATAAATCATGATCAAAAATATTTTGTACCTTGATCTTCTATAATAATTTTAAATTATTAATTTTAAAATTACTTATTAAAATTTAATCACTAGTTTTTACGTTCAAACAAAAGTACAACCAAAAACCCGACATTATAACTCAAGCCTTTAAATAAATTTTTATTATTTTTGCTCAAAAATTATCTCGTTATTCTTGAATTTTTTTTATTTGTGCCAACATTTTTATATTTAACTCTCCATCCGACAAAAACTATATAAATATATGTATAAAATATGTAGATAGATAATAAACTCCATCTCTAAAAATATAATAATATTAAATATTTTATTTTTATTATCTTATTATCCATTATCTATTGATGGATAGTTAACATAATTTTATATGAATTATATTATTCACAGCTCAATAGTCGATGAATAATAAATAAAATATATATAAAAATTTATATAAAATATATTAATATTTATAAAAATAATAAATTCTATTTTTAAACTTATATTAATATTATAAATTTTTTTAACTTCATTAACCTATTATTATCCATCCAATTAATGAAAATAGCCTGACCCATCTTACATATATGCCAAAGATTCTATAATGTTTGGTCCATGGTCAAAAAGTACATGGTGCTTCATCTTAGCAGCAGGAAACAAGAAATCATAGTAGTATCTAGCTAGCAAGGTAGCTAGGTAGCTAGGCATTTTTTGGGATAATTTAGGAGATAAATGAAGATAACATAAATGTGTTATTTTTGTTCTCTTGTGGGAAGAAGATAAAGTAGATAAAACAAAATGACAAGAAAGATTTATATTAATTATGAATAATGGGGGCAAAAGTGGAAACCACTTTTCATAAAAAGTGAAAAAAAGTAAAACTAGAGACTATTCTGGGTTTCGGTTAAAAGTTAGTTTTTATTTTTTTATATATTTTATAATAATGTTTTTACTTTTCAATTACTCATGAAGATAAAAAGTTTAAAAAGAAATATTTTTTGTCCAATTTTTTAAAAAAATTAACTGAAAATGAGAAAAATCAAATTTTATTTGAAATTTACTTTTTTCTATTTTTAAACTTTTTATATTTTTTAAAATTACATTTTATTTTCAAGAAAATTTAAGAAATAAAAAAACTTTTAAATAAGGTTAAAATAAGTTTATTAAAAATTAAAAAAAAAGTCATGAAATAACTTACATCACTTCTAAACAAATAATATATGTGGAGGGCATTTCATAAAACCCCACATTTTCGTCCTCAAAACCATACATATCATATAGTGGGAGCTAACTCAACCACAGAGCCAAAAGGTTTTACATCATAAAATTCCAAGTTTTTCCATCAGACTCCAAAAACAATTTTTCTTTCACAACCAAGCATTTAAACAATGCAAAACCACATTTTACAGTTGAAAAAAAACAGTAACCAAAACGTTATTTTTCCACTCGGATCACACACCTATTTGGTAGTCTCAAATCATCTTACGGTATTTGTTACGTGTTATTCTTACCTAATTATATAGTAGAAAATGCTCATCGTGTGACAATGTTCACTCAAATTTTGTTGTGTTTTTTTTTTATAAACTTATATAATTACGATTTTATAATTATATAGTAGTTAAAATTTTAAGAATTACTTATAAATATGAATTTTGTAATTCTATGAGGTTGTATGGAGAGTTAAACTAAATGGATAGACATGTATAGGAACGAAAAAATACCGAAAGCACTGGAGTGACCCTGGAGTAGTGAAATAGGATTCGTTTCAATATTCGAGTTGTAGATGTCGAGTTTAAGGTTATTTTAAATTTTATGATTATTTATTTTACGGTTATATTAGATTATTTTTTTCATTTGTAGACATAAGTAAATTTTGTCAAACTACGTAAAATTTTATAAAATTTTTCTCTTTAGTCTATATATTGTTATGCTTCTTTTAACATTTGAGAATTATTAATTATATCCCAACACATTTGTTTGATAAGTGGAAAACGAAGGTGACCAATATAATATTTATTGAGTACAACGAAATATAATACTAGCACTTTACTTCGTGTTATGTAGGGAATAAAATAAATATATTTTAATAATATAGTAAAATTTAAATTCTAATTGAGTAATTAAAAAGTAAACTAAGATAATATAATTTATAGATGTGACGAAAATATTGAATTAGAGTTATTTTAATTTTAATTTTGATAAAAAAATTCAAAAAATTATATAATTTGTATGTAACAACATTGATTAAAAAATTACAAAATAATTTTAGTTTTACATTAATTTCACATCTTATTCTTTTAAATAAATATAATAAAATATTTATATGCAATTCAAGTTTTTCATTCTAAATTTATTTATAAAAATTTCAATATAAATAAACTAATAACATGATGATTATTATGTCATAAAATTCATAAAAAATAAATATAACTTTACATATCTTTATAATTTTTTACAGCTAAACTTCAAAAAATTATCTTTTTAACTATTTTGTATGATTTACTATATTAAAATTTACCTTACTTGGTTTTATTTTTAATTTTTTATATTATTAAATTAATCTTTGTGATGGTTAATACATAGAAAATTCACATAATTTAATCCTAAAATAAGATATTCTCATTAACTATTTCCAATCATACACAAAAAATTCAGATAATTTTAATATTAATACGGTTAATATCACCTAAAAAATTTAATTTTGTAAATTACGCATTGTAAACTTGGAATGTATATTGTGATAAAATTTAAAAATAAAATAAAAAAACAAAGTCATAAAATGAATAAATTTGTAGTAATCATTAAAGTTTTATGATAAACATATTAAGAAAATAAAAAATTAATAATTAAATATATTTAATATTTAAATTTGATTTTATAAAATTAGTAGAAAATAAATATACTTAAACTTTTGTTCCTTTACATTTAATTCTGTTTCTATTTATGATTCTAATTAAAGTCCTAAATTTTATAAAATAGTAGCAAATAAATGAACTTAGACTTTTTATAATTTAAATGTAATAATTTTTTTCTACATATAGTCCTAATTAAAATCACAAATTAAATATTTAAATGGCATTACCATATTGATTAGAGAATTAATAATTAATATAAAGAACAAAATTTATTCACACATATATTTTTATATTTAATAAATTTAAAATTTTCAAAAATTATATTAATAGCTTAAGTTTCAAAGAACTAACAATATTTTGCTATAATATATATATTATAGATTTAAGCAAAACTAATAATATTTTTTGTAAACATTTAATGTAATGCCTCTCGCTTTACTAAATATTTTTAGTGAACTATATATGCCAAGCATAAAATTAAATAAATTAGTTAGGTTATCTTATTTAAGAGGATGTGGTAGGTCAACAAGGTTAATTTGCAAGCTTAACTATTAATTTGACAACTAAGAATATGAGAAAAGTAATTTTTAATGATATTTTATTGCTATAATTTTAACTTTTTTAGTATTATAATTTTAGATTTTGTTTGTTATTTTTTATTACAAGTTGAATTTCATTAAATCTGAAGCAACAAGGCTTGATTTAATCTTTTTAAATTGTTTTATCATAATTTTTAAAGTTAGTTTTTTTAAAATAATAATGTTATTTATATTAATTTTTATAAAGGCTAGAATTTACTTTGGGCCCCAAATAGTGTAAGGCCATCCTTGGTCAAATTACTAATGAGATATGTTTTTGAATATTAAATAAAATCTTAATAAAAAGTAATGAATTCTAAATATACAATAATAATTATAAAAATTAAAGCACCAACTAAATTGGGCCACCGCTGCTAAATATCTGCAACTAAATACTACTTTTTGTAACTTGTGCTAACAATTTATGTAAACTTTTGACATAGTTTTCTTTTGTCATCTATATATTTCTTTGCTTTTTAAATGGGTGGTTAAATGTGGGGGAAAAATTATTACGTGTTCTCATAGTATCATATGGTATTATTTACGTTATATTTTTTTATAAATAAAAATATATAATACATACTAAATAAGTCACTTTTGTACGTCCCTTATCTATCTAACAAATTAAGATAGATAGACATTATTTTACGCATAGTGTTTTTTTTATACGAGTGAATGAGAGCACCACGTAATCATGCTACATAGTATTCTAAGACTTTCGAATAATTGCTAAAATGTGAAAATCACTATAGTCTATAGCGACCAATGAGTCAAGCATGATCTAAAAACAGAAAATGATAGTAAAGTTTGAAACACCTAAAAATAGAGAATCTTTAAAGATGGTCATCCATAAGCTAAAATACTAAAGAATGAGGTGAGGTAGGATAATTGTCAAAAATGATGATTCAAAGAGGTGACGGCTAAAAGTGTTTGCTAGACTTAGTGTCCGGTCAGTAGTCAGATATTCCTGTGATGCTAGAAAAAAATATAATAGTTATAGAAGGAGAGTGATGATTCTTTTGGCATTTTCATTTTTTATTTTTGTTTTTTTTACTTATTTATTTATTTATTTATTGTCAATGGAGTTTACCTAACCATATCTTATTTTTCTAATAATTTGTTTGTTTTTCTTCGATGATTAATCCTTAATTGATTTTAGCTCTATGTTCAATGTTCAAAGATTCAATGGTTTTCTCACATGGGTTCTTGTTTGTTTCCTTCGTTATCAAATGGGAAGTACGTTAAAATTTTAATGGGGGTAGGAGTTAGTATTTAATTTCCTTCACATGGCATCCCACATGCATTCTCTGTTGCAGTTCTAACCATGGATTCTTTCTTTTGTACCCACCAAGAATTTAAACAAAATCAAATTAATTTAAATCTTTTATTTCAATCAATTGAGATCAACTACTTGCTAAATTATAATTAGCCATTAAATTCATACCAATATTTTTTTTTGGATATCTCTTAGTGTTTAAATCAATTTACACGCACTTTAACTAATTTTTGGAAAATCAATTCTATCTTCTACTAGCGAAAAACTCAATTAAACTAATTTATCAAACAGTTTATTTTAATTCAAATTTAATTTTTTAGCTAAAAATAGAGTATTTTTTTATTAATTTATTTCTATTTTCTGACTGTCTTTTTCCCAAAAAAAAAAACAAAACAAAACAAACAGATTCAATCAGTTGGAGGTCTAACTTCCAATTAACTTCCCCCTCACATGGCAACTTCTAGGGTATACGGTTTATTCTGACCAACTAAATAAACTAAATTAGGACCAATTTAATCACTAATCAAAACTAATAGAGTGAAAAAAAAAAAAAGAAAAAAAATGGAGGCTATATTTGTGGATAAACTTTTAGAGTATTCTTTTATCGCTTTTTTTTTTTTGAGCTGCTGAAAGATATTTTAAAAATTTAAGCCAAATTTATGGACCCTTTTGATGCAGAGAAGTTTATCGGTTAAAATGACACTAGTATTGAAATTTACGAGTTTGTTCGAATTAAAGATACTTTCTGCAAAAATAAAGATAAAAAAAAATTAAAATTTTTTATTAATCAATAGAGTGATTTGTCCTATGGCATATATCATGAATTTATAGAAAACACAACTTATTCGTACTAAAAAATAAGTAAAGAAAAAGCAATAATTGCGTGCCAAGGTAAAATTAAAAAAATTAAAAAATTATCAAAAACAAAAAGTTTAAGTTAGGCTCAAATTTCGAAACTAGAATAAAACATAAGATTATTAGAAAAAATTTAGACTCAAATAGATTTAGAAAGCTCTCGAAATTGGTAGGTCAAATTTTTCCTGAAACAACAAATTTAACGTTTTTAAAGTCTAAAATTAGAAATTTTTTTAAAATTCATTAGTCATGGCATAGCGATAAGTATTGTTTATTGGACTATTTCTGATCGAACATGGATGTTTCGAGGCCAATATACTACTATCACTATTAAGTTGCGCATCTATTATTATTATTCAATTTTTCAATTATGATAGATTTTTATAAACAAAAAACCGAGCAATTCTGCATCACCTTTACTCTAAATTAGTAAAATAATTAAAGATAAAAAGAATTTCAATCTATACTATTATAAGTAGAAAAGATCAATAATAATATAATATTATGGTGAAGCCTCATATTTTTATGAAATCTCCTTGCAAAGGGTAAATGCGTAAAATGCTTTATTAACTGAAAAGGGAAAACATGATAATAAATTATTCAGTACAATTAATTAAAAAAATTAATTGTACACGATTTCTCATTTAGTACACGCACAAATACAAGTATTTAATGCATATATTTATATTACATATTAAATGAGTATTAATGTGATATTTATTTTATATAATAATTTAAAATTTAGATATTTTTCTAATCTAATTATTAGAGAGAAGAGTAACAGTGGGAGGAGTGAAAAAAAAAAGTGAAAGTGTGGTTGTTCTTTTTGAGTCTTAGAGTCAGTAAATTTTACTTTTTAATTGAGTGAATTAATTTTTAATATATTTTTATTTTGGTATTAAATTTATTTTTTAATATTATATTACTCTAAATTAATTTTTATTTTTATGTTTTATTAAATTTAATATTTAAATCATATTATATTAAAGAGTGCCTTAGGCATGAGAAACTAAATACAACCGATTCAATGCATATATAAACGTACAAAGTTCAAAAAGTGTTTACATTTAGACGTTGATTGGCAATATTAACTTTTTAATTAAAAATGTTAAAAAGTTAAAGTTATTTATTTGATAAAAAAATTAAAAAAATTAAAAATTCAAATTAAAATATAAAATTTTAAAATATTCTATTCAAATTCTTAATATTTTTAAAATACAATAATACTTTTTATTCATAACCTATTTACTATATATAATTGTTAGTATCAAATATATACCAAATCAGATTATCCCAATCAATTGGGGTTGGCTAATATAAAATGATAAAATTATTCATTTTGAATAAAAAGCAAAATATTAACTTTTTATCCAAACAATCAATTTTAAAAAAATTAACTTAAAAGTTAAATTATCAAACAATCTACTTTCAATTCAATTTAATTTTTTAACTAAAAATACAAAAAAAAATTAATTTTTAAAATAGTTGTCGGTCGGAGCTTAACCTATGTTTGATCTAACTTTTCGTAAGTTAATTTTTTGCTTAAATTTTTTTTAAAAAGTTCACTAGCTTGGCCGCCTAAGATGATTTTTTCTATATCTTTTTAAATTTACTTTCTAATTAAAAAAAAAAAATTTAAAAATCTTTAAAAAACCTAATCCAAACACAACTTTAGTATCCTCCCCGTGACAAACTACCACCCATCTCGTGGGCCACAAACCTATAATAAATACATACATATATTTATTTATATTAGAGATGTAGTGTTGGTCTAAAACTGTAAGCTTTCTCAGTTTAGTTTACATGCTAATCAAACCCCGTCTGCTTATGGAATAGTTTTTAGTACAACATGACACATTCATTATTTGGAATTTTTTATAATTAGGTATTTAAATCAAATTACGTGCATCTTAATCAGGGCTAGTCCGACGGCTAAGACCTCGAAGTGGCCGCCTTTGGCTTCCAATTTTTTTTTTAATCAAAAAATAGGATCTCAAATTTTTAGTATTTCATTTTAGATCTTATATAAAACTATTAAGTCAAAAATTTATTAGAAGCAAAGCGCCCAACCCAAACAAGTTCTATTTATTTTATATTTATGTATTCTTACATGCATTATGCATTATGCATCTACTTAATTAATCTGTATTTCTCTGCATGTTACGTTTTTTATTTGCATAGTTATTATATAATTTATCTCATTTATGGGCATTTCTAAATTTTTATATTGAATTAACTTGTTTACGATCTTTGTTAGATTTGAAGAATTTTATAAAAATGACACTTAGAAAGTATTTATTTGGATCTAAAATATTAAAAAGAAAAAAAGAAAAAAAGAAAATTAATTAATTAATTTCAAGTGGGTGCTTTCGTAATAAGAAACAAATAAAAAAAGTTCTAATTTTATTAAAGATC
>JAOTRH010454241.1:0-29860 GCA_034768845.1 Heliamphora exappendiculata | reverse complement strand
ATTCTATAATCATAATTTTCTTAAATTTTGAATTAAAAAGTACTTTATAATTATTCTATTGGCTATAATTTGTTTAGAATTTATAAAAATATTTTTAAAAAATCCTATTAGATAATCCATCCAATCCAATGGTTTGTGTGATTAGTTTTTTTATTCATCCTTCTTCATAACTAATTTGTCAGTAAATTTATTCAATAGTTATTATTCAAATGTATTATCTTTTTGATTGACCTCTATTCATTATTTAAAATAAAATTTAAAAAAATTTATTTACTAACTCATTTTTTAATTTGATGCTGTTATTATTTTTAAAAAATATTTTAGTACTATCTATATCTATATCTAGATTATTCAAACGGGAGGTTTGTAAGAGTGAATATAAAAGCTCTAAATTTTTTTTTATTTTCTTGATTTTCTTTTCTTCATTTAACTAACATTTTAAAAATAAAATACTTATTATTATGACACCAAAAAAATATTCTCACCATTCAAATTGAAAATTTAAAAAATTACTTAATTTATGTTTAGAAAAAGAAAACTTGCACATGAAAAAAAATATTACAATTATGAAAAAAAATAACTTTTATAAGTAGTTGAGAATTACAATTACGTTGAGATAGAAAACTTTTAGATAGAGGAAGAAGAAAGCTAATGAGAAAAAAATAGAAGAAAAAGATAGAGTTTATGTCAAGAGAATTCTCAAAATGCTAAGTGATTATTTTTTAAAATTTTTTTATTTCTTAAATATAAGTTTAACTAATTTTTTAACAAAATCACTAATCTAAATATTTATAAAAATAAATTAAAAAAATGAAAACAATTAATGCTATTTAAATAAAATTTTGAATTTCAGAATAAGATTACAAATTAATTACTTATTTCATATTTCTTTCTTTTCATAATTCCTTCTTTATGCTTCTTTTTCCCCATAATTAATTATTCTCACAACTAACGGATCAATTATTATTCAAGGTTTAAATGAATTCCTCCAAAATGATAAAAGGAATTTTATTAAAAGAATATTTATTTCTATTACAGAGAGAAATTTCCTTTTCTATTAAACAACTTCCTTCTCTTTATTTATTAATTCTACATTATTTGGTTCTCTACTTCATTACGCAAGTTCTCCCATCATTGGTACCCAAAGTCCAACGACAACTATACTTTTGTTTTGTTAGTTTGTCATTTTTTCTTTTTAACCATTACCATTAGTCTTTACTTTTCTTACTCTTTATTAGTTTGCATTTTTTTTCAATGTATTAGTTAGTTAGTCTCTTTTTTTTTTTTTTTCAAATGTAGAAGGATGAGACAAATTAGAGGAGGAGGCAGAAGGTGGATGAAACAAGCGAAAGGGATAGGGTAGAAAGGATATAATTATTGAACAGTTCAATTTATGGGTCGTTTATTGTTTTTTATCTAGTATAAGATTTTTTAACGAGTTAGATCTATTTTCGTAAATATTTTAATGCGTAAGATTCTTTTGAAACAAAAATAATCTAAAATAGATAAATTTATCTATACTTTTTTAAAATATATATAAAGAATACAGAAAAATTTATCTGTCTTTTATTGAACGCACGTATAAAGAATACAGATAAATTTATCTTTCTTATTAAAAGGACGTATAAAGAACACAAATAAATTTATCTGTACTTTTTTAAAATATATATAAAGAATACAGATAAATTCATCAGTTTGTATTATCTGTGTATGCAAACAGATAAATTTATTTATTATACATATGTACTATTACAATAATGACTAAAAATCTTGCTTAGAAAAATAAAAAGATTTCATTTTTTTTGTAAAATGTGATTTAAAAAAATAAGAAGGCTTTTTAATCTCGGTTTATTTAATAACCGAGATAGTTTTTTGGTTTATTATAACTTTAGATCTTGTCTATTTTAAAATCGCGATACTTTCTACTATTTTGTAATCTCAATTTATTTAATAACCGACATGGTATGATTTGTTAAATCACTTTAGATGTCGGTTGTACAAAAATCGAGATGCTTTAAGTCCCAAAAACTTTACATGGGAGATTTTTTTGGATAACTTTAGATCTCGGTTGTTAATATAACCAAGATTGTTTCTTTTAACTAACTTCAAATCACTTGATGTATGGCCTGAACTATACTCATTTTACTTTGTTATATTTTATGCAACGAATACCTGAGATTCTTGACTATTTCAAAAGTTTCTTGAGTTATATTAGAACTCATTTTTCTTCTATTCTCTAATATTTCTAAAATGATGGAGGCAGTGAATATAATAAAGGTCTCTTCAAGGAACTCTATTTCTTTCTTGGGATTCATTGTTGCCTTTCTTTCCCTCACACACCATTGAACAAAATGGTCTCACTAAGTGTAAACATCACTATATAGCAAACATGGCTCGTACCCTTCTCTTTACTACTCAAATTCCCTTATGTCATTGAGTTGATGCTCTCTCTACTATTAACCACCTCATCAACCGATTGCCTTCTCATGTCCTTCAGTGGTTCTCTGCTATTTTTGTCTCTATGAAAAATATCCTTCATAGTCTGAGTTGCGTGTCTTTGGGTGTGCATGTTATGCCAATTTATGAGTTAATATGTCTAACAAGCTTTTGGCAAGAACTACCGAATGTATATTTTTGGGATACATCTTGTAGCATAAAGGATATAAGTGCCTTAACTGCACAAATGGAATATTTTTAGACATGTGTTCCTTTGATGCGTAAAACTTTTCATTTGCCACTTTAAGGGACCACAGCCAATGAATGCCTTCTCAATGGGCATTTATTTTCCTAATTTCTCCCACTCTTGATCCCGCTTTCCTTAGTGCTCCACAGATAATTTTTAAATGACCTTCTATTTCTAATTCTTCTAATATTACTATCCCTGATCATTTTACAACAGTTTCCTCTTAAGTTGATGGTTTGTTTTCAAATCCTAGCCCATCCCGCTCACCTACTAAACAACATATGGTTACATACCATCACGTTAGGACTTGTCATCCTTTAGTTTACACTGATAGCACAGTTAGATGTCCTCTTCCTCATATTCTCATTACTTAGGCCTCTCCTCTTAAGTAGATATCATTTTTCTCGTGCTCTCATTATTTAGGTCTTCTCTCTTAAGAAACCAACATGTTATACATAAACAGTTTAGATTCTTGAATGACATTAAGACACTACTTCTAACTTCGAGGCATTAATAAAAAATAACCCGTGGACATTCGTTCCTCTTGATCCTAAACAGCATGTAGTTAGTTCCAAGTGGATTTTTAAGCTTAAAAGAAATTCGGATGGATCCATCAACATTTAGGAATTGATTTCGACGAGACTTTTAGCCATGTTGTTAGACGTATTATAGTTCATATAATATTAAATCCTGTAATTTCCTATGGTTGGTCCTTATAGGAGATGAATGTGAAAAATGTATTTTTTTTAGGACTTTTTGGATAAGACGACTTTTATGAGCGAACCTACACTTTTGTAGATCCCACTCGATCCACTCATGTTTGTCATTTTTTGAAGGCTATCTATGGCCTAAAAGGCACCTCGATTTGAGTTTCAATGTTTGAGCAACTTTCTACTCTAGTTTGGATTCATTAAATGTCACGCTGACTTATTTATGTTTATCTTAAGAAGTTTTTTAGATATTATGTTCCTTATACTCTATATTAATGACATTATCTAGACTAAAAACATGCTTCTTGGCTCTCATCCTTTATTGCCACTTTTAGTGATAAATTTGAACTCAATGATCTTGGATCTCTATTATATGTTTTGGGGCTTGAGGCAATATGTTTGAGTGATTACTTGTATCATTTTCAAACCAAATACATTATTGATCATCTTTATCAACATTTTATGATTAAGTAAAAGCTGTGCAGTATTTCGATTTGTGCCAAGACATAACTCTCTCTAATGAGTTGTAATCCTTTAATTCACATCACTAAGTAACACTAGTTGGTTAGATGCTTTTAGTATTTCACTTTCACTTGTCCTGACATTGCTTATGTGTTATTTATCATGTTTTATAATTCATAAGTGCTCCTCGCTCTCTCCATTTGAGTATAGACAAATGAATACTATGTTATTTGATGGGTTTTCTTAAGTTTGATATTCTATTTCGTCATACTCTTTCTCAACCCCTTTTCCATTAAGGCATGTTGTGGGGTTGATTGGACTAGTTTCCTGGACTCTCGTCACTTTACTATAGGATTTTGTATTTTCTTGGGCTTTAAACTAATTTCTTGAATTATCAAAAAGAAAATAATCGTGTCCTGCTCTAGTGTTGAAATCGAATATCGGTCTCTTACCCACGTATGTACTGAGATTACTTGGTGTCTCACATTCTCTATGAATTGCAGCTTTTAACTTCTGCTTTCATTACTTTACTCTATGATAATTTTAGCACTATTTACATGGTATCCAATCTTGTATTCTATGCTCGCACCAACCATATTGAATTTGACTATTATATCATTTGGAAATGCATATTTCTTTCTAGCTCTCATTTGGTTCAATTTGATTTTTCTCTTAAACAGTTTGCCAAAAGGTCTACACATAATTTGCTTTTAGCTCATTTCATCCAACGTCATCTCTCTAAGATTGCTGAGTTTGCGGAGAGTAATAAATTATCATGATTTTATAATGATACATATATATATATATATATATATATATATATATATTGATTGGGCTTATTTTGAGTATAAAAAATTATGTTGATTGTAATTAGTTTTATGTATATTCTTAGGCTTATTATTATTTTCTAAATTTGTTTTTTTATTTTTGTACGCTTATAAATTGCCTCAAATTAAAAGAGGAATACGCAAGAAATATTTTCTTTACCGGGGAAGGCTATTGGGAGAATAGTTATAGATCAAAATACAGAGAGCAGTAGGAGAGGGCACCACCGCTGGCCGCTCCCTAAATAAGAGAACTATCAACAAAAAAACAATAGAGAGAAGGTGAACAAAAATAAGTTCCGATGGCTCTTCAATTTCCTATGTTCATAACAATCAATTGAATCTAATCAATGGCAAACTAAAATTGAAAATCAATTGAAATAGAAAGAATGAATGAATGATTAGTTAAGGTCTAAGGCTACAAGAATCAATGAAAGTGAGACTAAAAGAGATTGAACCTGATCGATCTGAGACAGTGAGGCAACAATTAAGATAACTTTACTCGTGATTGTAAAATTTCAATTTCGAAAAAAGAGGTCATTTTCCTTTTATATTAATACACAAAACAAAGAAATTTTATAATTTAAAGGAACAAACTTTTAATCTCAGTGGAAAATTTTACAATTATTAAAAACATTTGAATATAAATATATATATATATATATAATCTGAATTAGTAATAAGAGCTGCCCCTATGACAGCTCAATCAGACGGTCTATCGATGATCAAGTTAGGATTAGCTTTGATGGTGGTGAGGAAACAAATGGATAGAATATTAACTTTATGGAATTTAATGTATGTGTACTTATACTGTGATTCACAGAGCAATGGGTTTGACTTTTTGATTCACATAATCCCTTTTGCTTTTACCTTTTTTATGGGATTTGATCAAATATGTCCTGACCCATCGATGGTGGTGTTAGGTCCAAGTATACGGATTATTAAGCTTGGCTATCAAGCTCTCAAAACTCATGTTGATCGGCCATCGTATCACCGAGCACCCAATGATCTCGGCTAGCCTGAGCTTTCCCTAGGGCTGATTGTCCCAAAAATTCGAATGTTTCCTCCGAGTTCTCTAATGTGGTGCTTACTTGACTTGCTAAATCGGCCTAATTATCCGACCTTCCTCAATATATATTTGTATACATACATATATACTGCTAGAATGAGAAAAATTAATCTACTAAATTAATTTACAAGATGACGTGACACAATACAAGCATTGAATTGAATGGGCCATTTATAAAGTATACTTATATTAAATGTTTGTAATTGTGTTAGGTATATTAATTTGATCATTTTAGCATTTATAATTTTCACGCGCTTTTGTTTTTTTTTTTTATATCCACACTCCACTTGTTTATATTCATGTGAATTTACAATATTGCTCGTTGATTTGTTCATTTTTTCACACATGAAAAGGTAATATAAAGATTAAATTAAACTCCACTTAATTGATTGGAAAATCATAAAATGAAAAAAAATTGTTTGATTTATAGTTCTTTTTTTTTTAATTTTAAAAATCTTATAATTCCTAAAGTAGAATATAACTAAATCAATTTAAATATTATTTATAGTTAAAAAATATTTTTCATCTATTTTTATATTATTGAAATAATAAATTTTATTGGTTGCTAATATTTATTTCACGAACAATTTGTTTCTTCAGATAACAGAGAAAGAAAAATAAAAATAATAAGAATTTAACATTGTATGCATAATTTAATAATTCTATTTTGTTGTACCAAACAAAATGATTTATGCATAATTAAGTATTCAGACAAAAAATCGACAAAAAATTACAAAGAAATTACACAATTACAATTAGAATTCACAAAAATAGATTAAGATAATTTATACCATTCGAATTGTTATTAATTCAAAAACAATTACACAAAGAATTCAGTATTTACCATGGTAAATAAAAAAAAAACAATCCACAAAAATTTGTAATTAAAAAATTCAGCATTTACTAATGTCAGATAACAAAAAGTAAAAAACAGACAACAAAGCATAATAAAAAAAATTAATACCAATCCACAAGAATTTATATCCAAAAAAATTCACAAATATAAAAACTTATATACAATTAACCAAAATACACAATCACAATTGTTAGGAAATTAATTATTATTTAATTTCCATATCTATTATGGCAATTCAATTTGTATTATAAGTGTAAAAATTCTAATGTGCTTAGGTTTCTTGTAATTAGATAACTCTAGCAGTTCTGATTTATTTAGATTTCTTAAAATTTTTTAACTGATTTGTGAGTCTTAAAAATGTTATGAGTTTTTGAATTAGAATTTTATTTAAGCTAGATGACTGAAGTATAACATAAAAGCTAAGAGTACAAGACAATGAAGCAGATTCAAGTAAGAGCAGAAAGTAATCTGGCACATGACCGCTCAAGCGATCTTAAGTGCACTCGAGCGGACCCTAAACAGTTTTAATTGGATTGAAACTTTAATTGCCTAGTTTTTAAGCATATAACAAGGACCATAGATCAGGTATGAAATTAACTTCTGAACTTCATATTTCAGAGCTCCAAAGAGTTTTGTATGGGCAGAAACAAGCTCCCTAAGCATGGTATGAACGTCTAACCACATTCCTGGTTGACCATGATTTTATTAGAGAAAGTGTGGATAAAACTCGTTTCAATAAAAAGGACAAGAGAGATATCCTAGTTGCATAGATATATGTTGATGACATTGTGTTTGGTTTCACGTGTGATTTTCTTGCCTTTTCCTTTTCTAAATTTATGCATAAAGAATTCGAAATAAGTATGGTAAATGAACTAAACTATTTTTTAGGCTTACAGATTAAACAATCTGATGACAAAATTTTTATCTCATAGTCAAAATATGCAAAAGGCCCAATCAAACGGTTTAAGTTATAATCCACCAAATTTGTTCGAACCCCTATGAATACATATGCGAAATTGTCAAAAGATGAAAAATGTCATAGTATTGATCAAACCATGTTTAGGAGTATGATTTGGAGTTTTTTTATATCTTACAGCCAGTAGACCTGATATTGCTTTCAATGTAGGAATTTGTGCATGTTATCATTCTGACCATAAGGAATCACATTTAACTGTTGTTAAAAGAATCATCAGATAAGTGAATTCCACTGTTGATTTTGGCATTTGGTTTTCCAAAAATACTAACTCGAACATTGCAAGCTTTTCTGACGCTGATTGGACTGAATGTGCAGATGACAGAAAAATCACTTCAGGGGGTTGTTTCTACATTGGCAAGAATTTGGTTTCGTGCCACAATAAGAAACAAAATACTATTTTATTATCTACAGTCGAGACTGAGTATATTGCTGCTAGTAGTTGTTGTACTCAGTTACTTTAGATGAAACAAATGCTTTTAGATTATGGTCTTATCTAAGATTCTATGATTATCTACTGTGATAATACTAGTGCTATTAACATTTTAAAAATTTTGTACAATACTCTAGGACTAAACACATAGATATAAGGCATCATTTCGTTAGTCAGTTAGTTGAGGATATCATTATCACTCTTGAGTACATTGACACTTAAAGACAACTGGCTAATCTGTTTACAAAACCTTTAAAAACACTTCGTTTTGAATTTCTTAGAAAACCAATTGCTATTGGCATTTTGAACTAAGGTTGCTATGTGAGAAAAAATAAAAATTAAATAAATAAATAAAATTTTCTTTTCTTCTTTTTCTTCTCCAACTGTGGTTCGGATTAAGTTGTGTGATTCAATCATAATGAAACATCTTAAAAGGGTGACTGAAAGTCTACGTCAGAAGGAATGTGGAGAATATGTTCTCTTATGAAATCTTACAAGTTTTGTTTTCAATCTAGTGTAAGACATATGGATAGTTAAATGTGCATATGACACATGACAGAATCTTGATTGAGAAACTCTATTTGATTGGTCGTAGTAGTAGAATCTCACAGTTGATGTTGATATTTATAATCATCCCTATTTGTTAATCTATCCATTGCTCTCTCATTCTGAACTATTACTATTATAAATTGCTCACAAAAATAACTACATATACAAACCTTGCTTTCTTGTTCGGTATAGTATGAAAGCTACTGTTTATACTACTTTTTGGCTTGCTCATGGAATTGACTACCTATATGAACCATATTTTCTCGTCCATTTTAGTGTGCTTAGCCACCATTTAAGCAACAGACTTTTCATGCTAACAAAAATAGCTATTTATGCAAACTTTGTTTTTTCGTTTTTACTAATGTGATAGCTGCCGTTTAAGGCATAATTTTTTTTTGAAATAATAGTTCAGTTGAGAGGGAGCTTTCGTATTTTTTTGACATATAAACTTTGGAACTCCACTGGGTTTGACTTCATACTATGATGTTTCTTATAGATTTACAAGTTTGTTGGGTACATATCGATTTTTCGTATGTCATACAGTTTGTTTTTGGGAATACATCTTGTAAGTGCAAGTATACACGTTCTCTGAAGTTTCATTATTGACATGTCTTTTATCCTTTATTTTATCTTGTTTCATCATGGGTTGGTTTTTCAAGACTAAATTCCATTTCTTGTTCTGGCGAGGGTCTCCTTTATGCTACTTATATGTAGTTTGTCTTGCTTATTTTGAAACACCTGCGTTTAAATGCCAATCTATAAGTGTTCTTGTGATTTTCTTTCAAAATTACGTGACTAGACTATCTGCTCGAGCGGCCTTAAGCCCGCTTGAGCGACGTAGGTCCAATAAACCCTAGCTCTGCACACCGCTCAAGCGGAGGTCACCTTGCTCGAGCGAATTGTCGTGATCCAGTTTTTTAAAAAACTGGGCACTACGTCCCTTTTGTTCATTCTAACCTCCCTCTTCCTCAAAACCTCACAATGCCTTCTTGATCTTGTGTGACAAAGGCTTGATTTCACATCATTGGAGCTTCTATTGAGATCTAATAACATCAAAGGAATGTTTGGGTTCTGTGATTACAAGTGATTTGTGCGTGTTTGCGAACCTAGGGCTTCGATTTGAGTCCGTACGCCTTGTAAGGGTTCACTTTTGTGTTCCCCGTCTCACACCTTGTGATTGTGCACCTTGTATGTTGTTTTCATGTTTATTTTCCATGCTTGGTGCATTTATGTGATGATTGGTTCCTCTATGTATGAAATTACCACACCTAGGGTTACGATTTGGGGTTTATTGAGTGTTCTTGAGGTTAGGAGAGTGTGTTTCACATCTAGAGCCTGGTTCAGTGTTCGATTGTGTGTGAGTGATTGGCACATGGAAAGGGTTGATTCCATCATCCTTTACCCTTGATCAACCTCGGTTGGTCTGTTTTCAAGCTTTGGTGTGACATTAATCCTCTTGGGTTTACACGGTTTGCGCCTGCTTGATTCTTAACAATCACTGTCCCCATTGTGCACATTTGCTATTGATGTTTGAAGGTTCTTGATTTCCTTTGCAAAATAGTTGGCTCTTGGCGCAATTTTTGGATTCTGATCACTCTTGACATTGATTTGAAACTTTTTCATACTACTGCTCACTGTTTTGAATCTCTTTCATGCCAATTGTAGTGTATCGTGCATACTGCTCGTCTCCTTTGAAGTTGGATTGTCTTACGTTGTGGCTAAGTATTGCAAATGGGTTATTGTAGATGAGTTGTTGTGCGTTTATATATGGCCATCCATCTCACTATTCTTCAATGGTATGGGATGATTAATTTTCACACCACCTATGAATCTAATTGGTGTTTCTTATTGATTCATTTTGACAGGATCATGCCTCCATGTGCCAGTCATGCTCAGACGCTATTTGATCAGATTCAATTTCTCACCCTTGCTGGATCTATCAAGTTTAAGAATCTGTTTGCTACCCGAACACTACTCTTAGAGAAAAAAGTGATATTCTCTGACTTTGCCACTTATAAAGGTATTACAATTGTAAAAATTTTAAAACTTCAAAAGTTTACTATAAGTTTTGAAACTTTAAGAATAGAAGATAATAAGATTTTTAATGTTTTTATGTCAAATTGAATGACATAGTTAATTCTACTTTTATTCTTAGCGAAAAAATTCTAGAATTTCGTATTGTTAGAAAAATTTTGAGATCACTTCTCGAGAGATTCCAACCAAAAGTTATCGCTATTAAAGAAAGCAAATATATTGATACGTTGCTAGTGGAACAGTTTGTTGAAAATCTTTAAACGTATGAAACTAGTCTACGTCAATCTAAAAAATCTAAAAGTATGGCTCTAAAATGATTAAAGATGACATTAACGAGGTTGAGGAAGATAATGAGATTGATACTGAGATTATGAAATATTTTGTTAAATAGAGTGACATATTTTATTACAATATTATTAAATTTTAAAAAATAAAAATAAAAAAATAAAAAATAGAGAGTTTATAAACATTTCAAGAAAACCAATTTTATGGGATTGCTTCTTTATATTTTTCGTTTTTAAGCGGCATTTCCAAACCATACACAAAAGGGGGATATATATGGTTTAGGACTCTGTTTTTAGAATTGATTTTGGACTAATTTTTTAATAATTTTTATTTACTTAATCTTGTTGGAGATATGGTCTTGTTTTGTTTGATCAGGAAAAGAAGAATAAGAAGATTCCTTGAATCAAGATTTAAAGATTTCTCTGGGGAGATTACAGATTGAAGATGTGTCTTGTGTAATTATAAGTTTTGTATTTACCTGGAATTACCAAGGAGGAGATTGTTAGGAAATTAATTATTATTTAATTTTCATATTTATTATAGCAATTCAGGTTGTATCATAAGTGTAAAATCTTAATGTGTTAAAGTTTCTTGTAATTAAATAACTCTAGTAGTTTTAAATTGCTTGGGTTTTTTAGAATCTCTTAATGGATTTGTAAGTCTTAAAAAAGATAGGAGTCTTTGAATCAAAGTTTTATTCAAGGTAGAAGACTGAAGTACAGTATAAGAAACCAAGAGTACAAGCCAATGAAGCAGGTTCATGTAAGCAGAAAGCAATCTGGCACATGACTGCTCAAGCGGTCCCAAGTGCGCTAGAGCGGACCATAGGCAGTTTTAATTGGATTAAAACTCTAGTTGTCTGATTTTCATGTCTATAAAAAGGGCCATAGGTCATGTACAAAATTAACTTCTGAATTTTATATCTCAGAGCTTCAAAAGTCAATCAGAAGAGTTTGTCGTGCTCTAAAATTCGAAGATTATTCGTGTTAAATCTTAGATGGTGTTTTAAGTTCCGACGGAGGATTCTATTGGAGTGACAGCTTTAAGGATTCGTTGTTGCAGTGATCAAGCGGAAAATGGTGCACGTGGATTCAGCAAGATAGCTTAAGGCGTTTGGATTGCAGATTCTGTCACACCTCAAAACTCGGGTCACGAGAAACACCCAAGAAAAACCAATTTTGAGATATTACGATTAGTCAAAACCATCCGAGCCAAGACAGGTCTAAGAACGAAAATAAAAGCAAACTCAAAATCTTTGAAAAATGTACTCATGAGGGTTTATTTTATGTATAAGAACAACCCTAAAAGAATAAGGTTATGGTCCCAAGAACCAAGTTTTAAAAACAACCAACCAAAGTTTTCATAAACTGCCCAAACCGCTTGATCGATCAAAAGACCACTTGAGTGGTCCTTACAAGCTCACTGGTTTTCCATCCGAAACACAAAACAAAATGTTTACATCGACCGCTCGATAGACCGTTCGAGCGGTTAGTCAAGCGATCTGGCTCTGGACCTTTTTTTTTCAAAACATTTCCTTGAAAATCCAACACTTAATCATTTTTGAAATTGCCAAGGTAAACAAGCCAACCAAAAACGTGATTCAAAATTCTCCATCGAGGCACCAGAGTTAATATAAGGCATAAAGCCAACCAAAAACAATTTATTGAAAACGTTGAAACCAACTGGACGATCAACATTTCATACAACTATGAAATCAAACAATCAACCCATGGTTCCTCTCAAAACATACAACATATATGCATTGATATTAAGGCCTTAAGGCTTACAAACATATGTTTTCAAATTCAAAACATATAATATCATTACATGGTCCATAAACCAAAACTGTGATATCAACCGAATAACAAAACCACTATTAATAACAAAAGAGTTTTGTCTTCGCCTCCTCCGGGGCTTACCGAGATCAATCCGCGTAATCAAATTCACCTGAAAGGTTTTAAATCTCACAACGTGAGCTGAAATCCAATAGGAATAGACTAACATATATTAAAAGCATAGCATGCAATCACAAATTATATGAACAATCTGACTACATGAGTCTCAAAATGATTTTTCGTCCAAAAAATCACTGATTTTCATATAATTCCATAATGTCTAGTAGTTTATTACGAATATAAATAACACATTATTTTCCAATCAGGTTTTCACAACCCACAATGATTTCTATGTACCGACTCTGTTGCACTGGGGACAAAGGTAACAACTATAGTCTTTCACCCATTAACCTAGTTTCGGGACATCCAATGACCGGCTAGTTAATGGCAAGTTCTATACGTGACTACAACACCCGCCTCCCACCAGGGCAACGACTTCATTTACGGGGATTAACCCAAAAGAATGAATCACTTACTTGCGCAAAGTTTCTGGACTTTTGTCGATGAGCAATGGCGGCCCAAGTACACATTGTTACAACACATCTAGAAAATCATTAAAAAGGCATATAGCTCAGCTATGACAACGTTTGTAAATACACACAGCCATATACAAAATGTCCAACAGCATCCAACCACGTTGTCCATATAATCATGGAAACCGACTAATATTTTCAAAAATGTTTCCACTATCTTAGCCGAATTGTTTAAAACCAAGGCTCAACCTGAATGGTTAGCTCAAAGCCTCCAAAAATCATGTTTTCAAAATATTTACATAAATTCTTCCGATTTTTAAAATTCATGTTTTTGAAAACCACGGACACATACGTCCACTAACTTTGTAATAAATTATAAAAATGCATAGCATACTTTTTATCCAACCAAATAGAGTTTAAACACAAAATTCAACACTTATAGCATTTTAAAATGGTAAAAACGCATATAATCGCATGTATCACCCTTTTAAAGTAAGGTAGTTTAGAATCCTACCTCAGAAAGTTAAAACTCAATGCTTTAACATCGACGAGAAATCAAAGTCGCCAAAACGCGATTTTGTTCGGATAAACGGGAAGCCCACGACGTGAATACTAAGGATCGACTATCTCAACTCTAAGAATTGAGCTCAAACTAAGCTAAAAGCTAGAGAGAAAGCAGATGATTTGATTTTTCTTTCAAGAGAGAGAGAAAGAAGCCTGCAAAAAAAGCTCATGCCATGAGCTAGCATTTAAGCACCCCACGCAGACAGACCACTCGAGCGTCTAAAGTTCGATCGAGCGTTCCTACCGAAAAAACTTTTTTGCCACACACCTAACCAGGACTGGAATTGAAATTCACGTGCACTTTAAGCCAACACATGCATACAAAACTTATAGAAAAGGAATCGGGTCTCAAAACTCTCCCCCCTTAAGGAATTTCATCCCCCAAATTTGTTATGAGGTCAAGAAGAAAACAACACAGGGTACCTAACACGGACTTTGGTCTCAAGCTCCCATGTAGCTTCCTCGACTTCGTGATAAAGCCACAGAACCTTGACATAGGCAATGATTCTCCCTCTCAACACTTGTTCTTTCGTATCCAAGATCCTCATGGGTCGTTCCTTAAAAGATACATTCTCTTTCACCCGCAACTCAGTCCAATCCAAGATATGAGACGGGTTAGGCTCATACTTCCGAAGCATGAAAACATGAAACACGTTGTGCACAAAAGACAACTGAGGAGGCAAGGCAAGACAGTACGCTACCTCTCCAATTCATTCTAGGATTTCAAACGGCCTAATAAAACGCAGCGATAACTTCCCGCTATGGCCAAATCTCATCAAACCTTAGCGTGGCAAAATCTTCAAAAACACATGGTCCCCCATCCGAAACTCCAAAGGCCTCCTCCTTTGATTGACGTAATTCTTCTGGTGACTTTGGGTCGTCACTAAACGTTGGCGAATCATAGTAATTTTTTCTGTTATTTTTCGCATCAAATCGGGTCTCAACACTGCTGCCTCTCTCGTATCTGTCCAACATATTGGCAACCGACACGGTCTGCCATACAAGGCCTCAAAAGGTGCCATTCCAATGTTAGATTGATAGCTATTGTTATACGCAAACTCTGCCAACGATAAATGATCCTCCCAAGATTCTCAAAAATTGAGCACACAAGCTGTCAGCATGTCTTTCAAAATTTGTATAGTACGCTTGGATTGATCGTCCGTCTGAGGATGAAAGACAGTGCTAAAAAGCAAACTCGTCCCCAAAGCTACCTAAAGACTTTGCCAAAAGCGCGATGTAAAGCGCGGGTCTTGGTCAGAAATGATAGATATAGGTACTCCGTGTAATCGAACAACCTCACTGACATATAACCTACTCAATTTGTCCATGGTATCCTTCACCCGAATAGAATGAAAATGCGCAGACTTTGTTAGTCTGTCAACCACAACCCAAATAGCATCATACCCCTTAGGTGATCTAGGAAGTTCAGATACAAAATTCATCGTGATGTTCTCTCACTTCCATTCTGATATTGGCAATGGCTGTAACAACCCTGCGGGCCTCTGATATTCTGCCTTCACTTGCTAGCAAGTAAGGCACCGAAAAACAAACCAAACCACATCTCTCTTCATTCCCTTCCACTAGAACTGATGGCGCAGATCATGGTACATCTTGGTGCCTCATGGGTGCACTACAAGGCGAGAATGGTAACAATCATATAACACATCCCCACAGCACAACTCTGGCACAAACACTCTTCCTACAAACCTCAAACTCTAATTCGGGCTCACAATCCAGAAAGCTACGAATCTCGAACACACTTTTCAGTCATTCCCAACTCATCACTGCATCGGTCTTTAAAGAATTCACAAATACTCCATCTCCCATTACCACGTGTTCAAGAAACCTCACCTTAGGCATTTAGAATTCACATTTTTAAAATTTTGTATACAGTCAATATTCCGTTAACAGTTGCAAGGTAATACGAAGATATTCCTCATGTATTTTCCTCAATGGTGAGTAGATAAGAATATTTTTCACAAACACAACCACAAAATTGTCAAGATATAGATGGAATATGCGATTCATCAAGTCCATGAACGTCGTAGGAGCATTCATCAAATTAAACGGCATAGCCAAAAACTCGTAGTGACCATAACGAGTTCGGAAGGTGGTCTTCGCTATATCCTCATCCATGATCTTCAACTAGTGATATCTCGACCTCAAATTAATCTTTAAAAAGCAACATGAACCTTTAAATTGATCAAACAAATCATCAATCCTCGACATAGGATACTTATTTTTCACTGTTTCCCGATTTAGCTTCCGATAATCAATACATAATCTCAAGGACCCATCATTCTTCTTGGCAAACAAAGTTGGGGCTCCCCATTGCGACGTACTTGAGCGTACAAACTCCTTATTAAGCAACTCCTGAAGTTATACCTTAAACTCTTGCAACTCTGCTGGTGCAAGACGATAAGATGGTATCGAAATAGGAGCGACTCTTAGAATAAGATTAATAGAAAACTCTATCTTACGACTCGATAGAAACTTAAATAGATCGTTAGGGAAGACATTTAAATAGTCAAAAATCACAGGAAAAAACTCTTCTCGAACCCCAACAGCCTCATCCAATATGAGAGCAGAAAAATGAAAACTAAGGTTTCCTCGGCTTCGCATAACACTGGCCACGGGTAATAAACCATCGTCCCGATCACCCACAAAACAAAAACAATCACCCTCTCGTGTACAAATCAATACCCTCCATCTGTCACAATCGATATAGACACAATAGATGGTCAATCAATCCATCACTAGGATGATATCAAACGTGGTTATGTTGAGAATGATGCAATCAAACTCTAAATAACGGCCGACGACCTCTAACTCACAAGGCCTATAAACTCGTCCCAACACCATGTTTTCACTAACTAGGGTCTCTACACACAACGCACTACCCATCGAGTCTATCTCCAACTCCAAAGTAGATGCAAAAGCAGATGAAATAAAAGAATGTGATGCTCCCGTGTCGACAAGAATACTGGCCCATGATCTGTACACTAAGAGAGTACCTCTGATAACTGAGGTAGTTGCTGCAATATTAGGCACAATCAGTGCCATGGAGGAACTAGGATCTGTAAGGGTATACACTTGGCCCTACAGTCCCCTGGTCTGCCCACCATAGCTCTGCGCTGTGGGGTGTCGCAATGACTGAACTGAAGCACCCCCTTCTGTAACCCTAGAAGTTTGAACTGCTGCCTGCTGTTGCGGCTATCGGTAAGTCTATCATCCTTGTTAGGACTGAACAACCGGTACATCTGTCGTGCTCTAGACACTCCCTCCTTGAGGACAGTTTCTATGAAAATGCCCCGACTGGCCACACCCAAAATAGATTGGTGGCTCTCTCCCCATGTGACTGAACAGGTACTGAACTCTAAGATTGTCTCTTTTGCGAGTAACCCACCACACAATGCCCTGACTGCCTACACCAATAACAAATGAGCTTCCTCTGCTCCAGCCTTCCTGATGAGGCCACTAAGGGTGCTGATGAAGAAAACTACTGCTAGTACGATCCCGGAGGATGAGAATTAGGACTGGATGACCTATGTCGCTTATTCCTACGCCCCTTAGACTGCGCACCTCGTCCACCTTGTTGTATCCTGACCTCTTTAGCCCTGCGTGTTCCATTCAAAGTATTTTCTACAGTGATGGCTGACTCCACCAAATTCGTAAAAATATGTATCCTCAATGCCGCCACTTGATCTCTAATCGTGGGTCTTAAACCCCTTTCAAACCTCTTTGCACGTAATTTGTTTGTAACTACAACTTCCTATGCAAAACAGGATAAGTTGGTGAACTTTGCCACGTACTGAACTATAGTTATCACCCCTTGGGTGAGGGAAAGGAATTCCCTCCGATAGAGGTCTCTAGAGGACTTAGGGAAGTACTTCTCCAGAAATACTTTGGCAAAAGCTATTCACGTACGCTCCATGGTAGTCCTGAAAAATTTCCACCACTCATAAGCGTCACCCCTCAGCTAGAACGCGAAAAATGCAACCCTCAAGTCAACTTCGACTATCTGTAATGTATCCAGAATCTTGGTTACGACCTCCAACCATGTTGTGGTCACCTTGGGATCGAGATTCCCAACAAAAGTATGAGGATCAAGACGTTGGAACTCCTGCATCGCAATAGTCGCTCTTAGCTCAAGTACTCTCACCCCTCTTTGAGCGACCTCAGCTAGTTGACGGATGGAACCCATAATCTCACGTAACAACCCTACCTCATCTATTAGTCCTTGGGCAGCATTAGCATCCCTAGCATCAGGAATTAACACATCCCCTTGGCCTAAAACACAGCCACGGCCTCGTCCTCCTTGCACAGACATAACTTCTATATGAAAGAAATATAGAACATAACAACATAAGATTCCATCTATCATGTTATTACCGACATATGACACATAATCATGATAACAGATAGCCATATAAGATCATGTAAACAAACTCCATGTATCGAGGAGCATCGACAAGAGTGATGGGTCAATTTGGGTAACCTACTTAGATTCCCTGCTAGAAAACACGTTGGCCAAATGTATTAGGGATTGGCACATCCCCTTAGCTTAAACCATGGCCATGGCCTCCACCACGGCTTCGTCCTCTCTGCGCAGACATAACTTCTATATGAAAAAAATATAGAACCTAACAATATAAGATTCCATCTATCATGTTATTACCAACATATGACACATAATCATGCTAACAGATAGCCATATGAGATCATGTAAACAAACTCCATGTATCGAAGAGCACTGGCAAGAGTGATGGATCAATTTGGGTAACCTACTTCGATTTTTTGCTAGAAAATACGTCAGTCAAATGCATTTCTAATTTGGCTTTTAAATTTATTAATCCAAACACCAAAAGGCAAGACAAATCAATCCTAAGGTCCAACTTATATGCTCACATATATACGGCATCCTCATGCTCAACAGATTATCAACCTCATGTTATTAAAACATTTCAATACATGCAACTAAGCACAGGCAACCATCTTCACAAGGTGATGCAACCTCTCCCACGGCTCTTAGTTATTCGAACCTAAGAGTTTTGATACTAAGTTTTCATGCCCCAAAACCCAGGTCACAAGAAACACTCAAGAAAATCCCGTTTCGAGATATCACGATCCATCAAAACCACTTAAGCCAAGACGGGTCCAAGAATGAAAATAAAAGCGAGCTCAAAATCTTTGAAAAATGCACTCCCAATTGTTTATTTTATATAAAAGAATAACCCTAAAAGAATAAGGTTACGGTCCTAAGAGCCGTGTTTTAAAAACAAACATCTAATGTTTTCATAAATTGCTTAGACCGCTCGATTGATCAAAAGATCGCTCGAGCGGTCCCTGCAAGCCTATTGGTTTTCTACTTGAAACATAAAACAGAATTTTTACTTCGACCGCTCGATAGACCGCTCGAGTAGTCCGTCGAACGGTTTGGCTCTGAACTTTTTTTTTCAAAATATTTTGTTAAAAATCTAACACTTAACCATTTTTGAAACTGCCAAGGAAAACAAAACAAGCTAACCGAGAACAAGCTACTATTAACAAAACATTTATTAAGGCCTCAAGGCTAACCATTTTTGATATTAAGGCCTCAAGACTTATAAACATATATTTTCAAATCCAAAACATATAAGATCATTACATGATTCATAAGCCAAAATGGTGGTATCAACCGATTAACAAAACTACTATTAATAACAAAAGAGTTTTGTCTTTGCCTCTTTCGGGGCTCACCGAAATCAATCCACATAATCAAATTCACCTGAAAGATATTAAATCCCAAAACATGAGACGAAACCCAATTGGAATAGCCTAGCATGTATTAAAAGCATAGAATGCAATTACAAATTATATGAATAATTTGACTACATGAGTCTTAAAACTGTTTTTCATCCAAAAAATCACTGATTTTCATATGATTTCACAACGTCCATCAGTTTATCAAGAATGTAAACAACACGTTATTTTCTAACTAAGTTTTCACAACCCACAATAATTCTTATGTAACAATTCTGTCACACCAGTGACACAGGTAACGACTATAGACTCTCGCCTATTAACCTAGTTTCGGGACATCTAATGAACCGCTAGTTAATGACAAGTTCTATACATTAGTACAACAACACACGCCTCCCACTAAGGCAACCACTTCATTTATGGGAATTAACCCAAAAAAACAAAACACCTACTTACGCAAAATTTTTGGACTTTCATCGAAAAGCAATGGCGGCCCAAGTACACACACATTATTATGACACATCTACAGAATTATTAAAAAGGCACATAGCCCAGCTACGACAATGTTTGTAAATACACACAGTCATATACAAAACGTCTAACGACACCCATCCACATCGTCCATATAACCATGAAAATCGACTAACATTTTCAAAAATTTTTCCACCATCTCAACCGAATCATTTAAAACTAAGGCTGAACCCCAATTGTTAACTTCAAACCTCCAAAAATCATGTTTTCGCAACATTTATATAAATTCTTCTAATTTTTTAACTCATGTTTTTGAAAACTACAGACAAATACGTTCACCAACTTTGTAATAAATCATAAAAGCGCATAACATGTTTTTTATCCAACCAAACACTGTTTAAACACAAAGTTCAACACTTATAGAATTTTAAAATGGTAAAAACACATATAATCGCATGTATCACCATTTTAAAGAAATGTAGTCTAGAATTCTACCTCAAAGAGTTAAAATCTCGACGCTTTAACATCGACGAGAAACCAAAGTGGCCAAAACGTGATTCCGTTCGGATGAATACGAAGCCCACAACGTGGATACGAAGGATCAATTATCTCAATGCCAAAAATCGAGCCTAAGCTAAGCTAAAAGATATAGAGAAGGCAAAAGATCTAGTTTTTCTTTCTAGAGAGAGAGAGAAGCTTGTAAGAGAAGTTTCAGTACGCGAACCTATGCCATGGGCTGGCATTTAAGCACTCTAAGTAGGACCAAAATTGAAACTTACATGCATTCTAAGCCAACACATGCATACAAAATATATAGAAACGTACTTTTTTATAACGATTAAAACGATAACCCACATATCATGCATAAACATTACAAAAAGAAAAGGAACCGAGTTTCACTGATTCGATCAAAGTCTGTAAGTGGATATCTTGTAACGATTTTGGTCGCGATTGTAGTAACACTTCGATTTCGAAAAAAATAGACCATTTTCCTTTTATATTTAGAGATAAAACAAAAAAAATTTATAATTTAAAAGAACAAACTTTTAATTCAAAACTGACAAAATTAATTTAAAAGAAAAAACTTTATTTTTTCTCATATCCAAGGCTACAAGAAGCAAGGATAGAAAAAGCAATGAGAGTGAGACTGAAAGATTGAATCTGATCTATTTGAGACAGTAAGACAACAATTAGGACGACTTTGTGTTGGGTTTTTTAGACACAAATCCCGAAAATTAAGATTAACTAATTTGGGCAATTAAAAGGTAAAGCACGTAAACCTCAATCCACGAAAGCAAACACAAAGAAATAAGGATAACCAAATACGCAAAGATGTACGTGGTTCGACTGACTACCTACTTTTACGGGAGAGAAAAATCAATCAACTATACTTTTTAAACACATATTACAAGATTTACTTTTTACCTCACAATATATATGTGGTCTTAAACTAAACTTTTCACCGTCTCTCTACACTTTTTGATCTCTAAAACTGAGTCTCACATTGTGTATTAGACGTTCTCTCATATGTCATACAACTCTCATGGACACCTTAACTTATAAGTAGGTAGCTTATAATTCTGGTAGGAGAATAAACTATAATAGAAAAGTAGCAATTTAGGCAATTATTTCCCACCAAGGTTAACAATAAAAGAAAACAAGAAATTAATAGCATAACTAGGAATCTGCCAAAATAGGCAGCACTAAAATAATTAGCATCTGGACGCTTGTCTGGGTGGGAATATCCCAAAATTCGAGGTGCAAAACCTAGAAATTTTCACATTGGCTCGAATTTTTGAACCATCTTGAAGAACTACCGTCCGCCTCATCCTGTAGTCCTTTTCTGGGTATGAATGCTCTACCCTCTCTGAATCTTTAACTTGAATAAACTTGGGTCAAATCCAAACTGGACTTGAATCTGACCATTTTGCAATCAACAAGCTTCTCATCTTTAGACAATCTTCCAAACTCTAACTTTTCAGTCTTCTGTGAAGACTTCACATTCTCTGACACTACTACTTGCCCCTGAACTATTCCTATGCTGCCTGTAGTTTTCTTGTAAGATGAAGGCTCTCCACTTGACTGTTTCTGCTGTTGTTGACTTGAACCACCATTACTTTTTTTTAGTGAGCTTTTCTGACTGAGCTCCACCTTGACTGTTGCACTCTTCTTCTAACTTTCTAACATACTCTTCTTGTTAAGATGACCAAGTCTCAAATGTCTATGTTTCGTGTCATCCCTACTGGAATCCGTCTGTGTGATAGTGGTAATTTCACCTATCACTGTGTCCCCTACCAATATGTAGAGACCATTCACTTTTTGTCCTCTCATGATAACTGAGGATCTTTTGCTGATCTTCTTTGCTTAACCTAGAGAATTTAAAGTTTCCAAAGAAACCAAATTTTTCTTTAATCCCGGAACATGTCTGACATTCTCCAAAGCCCTTACAATCCCGTTAAACATCCTAATTTTAACTGTACCCATTCCAATTGACTGACACACTGAGTTATTCTCAATTAGAATAGTACCCCCATTGTAAGACTTATACTAGTCAAATCATTCTCTATCAGGACACAAATGATATGAGCATCTTGAATCTAAAATCTATAACTTTGACAAAAAGTTCAAATCAGAGAAAACTAAAAGTACCTCACTGTTTGCCTCACTATATGACGAATCTTTAGCAAAACTGACAGTTTTTGCAAGTGCTTTAACCTTCTTCTTTTTCTTCAAATGTTGCTTCAATTCTTAGTACTTGCTCTTGTAATGACCAGCTACCAACACACCTTCTGCATTAAATTCACTATCTCTCTTCATCTTTTCATGTGACAAAAGTGCCCCGATGAACTCTTTTAACTCTAGAGTGTTCTTCATGTACATCAAAATAGTCACCAGATGATTATAAGACGTCGAAAACGATGCCAAGAAGAGGATCGCCTTATCCTCATCATCGACCTTCACTCTAAAAATAGATAACTGTGTGATGAGCATATTATACGTATTAAGGTGTTCCAATAGCTTTGTGCCTTCCTGCATTTGCAGTCCATACAATTACTTCTTCACGTACAACTTATTAGCCAAATTCTTCTTCATGTAGAGATCTTTCAACATTTGTTATATCTCGTGGGCTGTCTCTACATCGAGCATATTGTGAATAATCTCGTCTCCCAGATTTACTGCAACTTGTGATTAAGCCAATAACCACAACTCTAATCTTCCACCACGACTTTGGATCTTCAACAATTGTCAGTTTTAATACCACTCATTGGGATCATTAGGCACAAATTCTCAAAATTAAGATCAATTGATTTGGGCAACCAAATGGTAAATCACGTAGACTTCAATCTACAAAAGTAAACATAAAGAAATAAGAATAACCAAATACGCAAGGATGTATGTAGTTCGGCTGACTTCCTACCTCCATGGGAGAAAAGAATCAATCCACTATATTCTTTAAACACAGATTACAAGATTCACTATCTACCTCACAATATATCTGTAGTCTCAAACTGAGCCTCTCACCGTCTCTTTACACTTTTTGATCTCTAAAACTTAGTCTCACACTGTGTATTAGACGTTCTCTCATATGTCTTATAACTTTCATGGACACCTTAATTTATACTAGTAGGTAGGCTTCTAATTCTGCTAGAAAAATAAACCTTAATAGAAAAGTAACAATTTAGGTAATTTTTTTGCACCAAGACTAATAATAAAGAAAACTAAAAAATTAACAGTGTAACTAGAAACGTGTTAAAACAGGCAACACTAAAATAATTAGCATTCAGACGTCTATCCAGACAAGAATATCCCAAAATTTGAGACACGAAACCCAACAACTGGTATCAGAGCATCTAGTTATTGGCATAATCAATCGATCATAATAAAGATGAAGAGCATCATGTTAGAGATCTCTATAGACTGGTAGATGACGTGGTAGTAGGTGGAGTTATCACTACCACACAAACAGAATCCAATAGCGATGGCTCAGATCTCCGGTATACATGACTTGATCAGATCGATAAGAGCAGTATATGAGACAAGAGAGCAACAGTCGAGGTGGAGTTCAAATTCATTCAGATGGGGCTATCAGATAGGGTGGAACATCCATACTCATGAAATTGGTGCAGGACGAGGCGGCCAACAAATCTTTAAGATGATTCAAAAATTCGAGCTAAGGTGGAGATTTTTGGAGTTGACATGAATCTGATTTTGGTGGATCAAATTTATGAGTATCAAATTTGAAAGTTCTTAGTCAATCAGTGGTATTGAAGGATAAGGAAACTAAATAATATTAGGTTTTTTTAAAATCAGATTTGGAAATCCTAAGTTAATTAATGGTATTGAAAGATGAGGAAATTGAAGGATATTAGATTTTCTAAATCACATGTAGGAATCATGAGAATCACGTTGGGGATCTTTTAGGCAACCAGTTTATTGAGTTGAATTTTTATTGGGATCGATTCCTTTGAAATCTATTTAAAGGGGGTTTAAGCACCAGAGAGAGTGTAGAGATAGAGAGAGAGTGTGTGATTGTAATCCTTATTGTGAATAGTAGATTCTTTCTTCTTGTTCCGTTGAAATTGGTAATCAGCCGAACTACGTATTTTTTTGTGTTCTTTGTTGTTTTTCTATTTTTTTTTTGCTTTACATAGATTGAATTCTACATTTTTTTTTGGCTGCATTAGAGATTTGTGCTTTAAAAATCCCAACACTTTGGTTGAAGAGTCAAGGTTACAAGAAGCAATGAGAGTGAGACTGAAAGAGAATAAATCTTATCAATTTGAGAGAGTAAGACAACAATTAGAATGACTTTGCTCGTGATTGTAGTAAAACTTGAATTTTGAAAATGACAAAAGTAGCAATTATTAAAAACTCTTGACACATATAGTTAAGTGGATAGTTTTTGGCAAAAACTTAATCGGTGGGGGCATTGACCTCTAGGTCCTATGTGCCTTTGCCCTTGCTAAATTGGCAGTGTCATGTAAGATTGAACAAGTCAAGGATGAAGAATCCCTACCATCTTGTACAAGAAAACCAGTTATAAATGGAGTATGGCCCCATGGGGGGACCAAGGCTGTCACCAAGCCAACCTTCTTTAATGTCTCTCTACATAGACCTCTTTCTGAGGACTTCATCACATGATCAGTTTAAATACAAACATTAGGTGGCACATCAAGGTCCTGTTTGAAATGCACATGGTTGTGTCAACTTTTTATTTATATTAAAGAAAGTTCTTGGGATGATATAGTCCATACAAAAATATTAAAAGAATTTAATTTAAGTTGCAAAAAGTTGAGGGAAATGCTAGCTGTTTTTGCTTTCTTAAGAAAGAACATGGGTTTGCATGACCTTCTGCACCATATGTGCCAGCTTTATTATTCCCACTAATTTGCTTGATTTTGGATAGTTGTTTTCCTGTTTATTTTTATTTCACGTCAAGTCGAATTGAAAAAAAAAAAGTCAAATGGGAAAAAAACTACAAAAAAATAAAATAAACCAATAAATAAGACTTTTTTTTCTTATTTTTGTATTTTGGGAATTTTTTCCTTTTTGGTCAAAATTTTCTTTTTCCTTTTTGCTCTTCTGTCGACGTGATTCAAAAAAAATAAAATTTTTTTAATTAAAATAAAATATATATTTATATACATATATAAAAAAAACAAGATGAGCAAAACGTCGATTTTTTTAGCCAAAACTAAACCAATTATTTCTAATATATGTATATATATTTATATTTATATAGTGGCAGATTTAACGAAGGGGTAGGGGAACATGCACGTCCTCCATCAAGTTTTAATTTTATCACTTTTATTTTCAAAAAATTACAAATATTTTAAAATATACTTTAGCAAATTTAGTTAATACTCCCTCTCGAATTTTGATAATTTTTATTTTATTTATAAAAAATAAAATATTTTAAAATATAGTCTTAATAAAATTAGTTAAAAACCCTGAAATTATATTCATTAAAATGGCAACTCATTTGTTTGGAGGACCTTTTAAATAGACATACTTTTTTATTTAACATACCACTAAATGTATTGAGCACTTATACAAGATATATATAAATATTTGTAATTATGAGTCTACTAAGTTAAAGAGTTTGTGCATTTTATAAACTCTCTTCTTAAAACATATTCGAAAATAATGTGAGGAAAAAAGAGAATTCTAACTTAAGATTTTTTTTTAAGTACTTACACCAAAGAGGGAAGGTGAAGGCTTGGTGGCAGCTAGACGACGGTAAGAAGCAGTGATTGAACTAGTTTTGCGACAACAATAGACAATTTTCTTGAACTTATTTTAAATAAATATGAACAAATATTTTTAAAATCACAATTAGAAATGTCTTATTCTCAAAAAAGATTTGATAATTTTTTTCTAATAACCTAGCTTTTTTTCTATTTTTTTATTTCATATTAAATAAATAAAAAAATATTTGATTAAAATGTGAGTTTGACTTTGAGATAAAATGTGATTTTTTATTGTTAGTTTTTAAAAAAGTTTAAACAAAAGGCTAAAAATTAATTTAAAACAAGTCAAACACTCAAAATAAAAAATAAAAACTGTTGCTCCCTAAGTTAAGTTCTTGAATTCCTCTCTCTCTCTCTCTCTCTCTCTCTCTCTCTATATATATATATATATATATATATATATATGAACATAATTGGTAAATCCATATGAGTAAGAAGCTTCCTTTGACGGTGGAATTATGGCCAATTTTGCTCTATGACAAAAATATCACTCTTTTTACCTGGTTTTCAGTCCTCCAATAGTCTGTCAAGCAGAGAAATTAAGGTGCATGCCCTCAATAAATTCTTTGCTGTGTTTTGACAATTGGAATGGAAAAAGCAGTGCTTGGCCTTGTCATTGGTGATGGTATTCATGGGGTACTTATGGCACCTCCAGTAGCTTTACAGTGTGGGATGCATGTGTGGTGTGGTGGGTGATCAGGATCATCAAAACAAAATCTTAACTATTCTTCAAAAAATTCAAAAATAAGATGAAGAAAGGCAGAAGTCAAACCCCTCACATGTGCATTTAAGAGCCAGTTGCATTTTTCCAATGCCACACCTAGTCATGGTTTTCTCCTGAATTGTATGAAGCTAGCTAGCTATGATGAGCATAGTGGGAATGATGAAGTGATGTGAATTAATTGTCTAATAATTTAAACAAAAAAACCTGATAATTAATAGATATAGAAAAATCTATTTATGTGAACAAGATATGTATATACAAAATTTAAGTATTTTTATTTCTTTCTGAAGCCTCTAACTCACTATTCACACGGTTACAAGGCTTAGATTTTTGCATTATTCCTATATACGGCACATACTTGTACCAAACAATAGTTGTTCCTCGGGTTGGCTCGATCTAATACTATTTATAATAATCTAAGTACATGTTTAATTTATTGCGCCACGCTAAGAGGTCCGAATCAGACTAAGGAAATATATGGTATCCATGATTGGGTCTCCTTGAATAACTAATATTTTCTTTTGGGATAACTAGTTAATACTACAGTTGTTTACACCAAATTGGATTATTAGTTTTACATAATGAAGAATATTGGGTATATGTCTTATATTCTACAAATGCATATAATTAGTATTTTATTTACATATATTTGGACTAGACTAGAGTCATGAATCTACTAGAAGTTTAATACGTGTATGATTTTATAATTATATAGGACTAGAGTTGTATGATTTTTATAAATAGGACTTTATAATTTTAATTATTGTGTGGAGAGTTGAATCAAAATAGGTAGAGATATAGGGAGATATGAAAAAATACCAAAGGTATAAGAGTAACCCTGGAGTAGGAAAACGGGGTTTGTTTCAAAGCTCGGATTGCGGGTGTCGAGTTTTGGGGTATTTTTGGTATTAGAATTGTACACTCTACAGTTATAATTGATTATCTCTCGTACCCGTAAATGTAAGTATGTTGTGTTGAACTACGTAAATTCTTGCATAATTTTTTTTTAGTGTATGCATGAATGTGCTTTCATTAGCATTAGGAGATTGGTGCTCAAATCCCAACAAGTGGTATCAGAGCAGACAGTAAATGATTCGAAGCCGCGGTAGATGATCAGAGCACAAGTATTATTTTTTATTTCGGTTCAATATAGAGCAAAAAAATGATTTGCACATGAAAAGAAAAAATAAAAAATCGGTGATAAGCAGCGGGATTGGATGATTCGGTGAAGGCCCACAAGAGTAGAGATATTGCTATTTACTGAAGCTTTCGACGTCAAAGATTGTAGCAAACAGCACTGTGAAAGCGAAGGGTCTGGTGATGGAATTGGTAATCACGGGTGGCTTGGTGTGGAACCTAATCAACTTGATTAGGAATTCAAGGGGCGTGATCCTGTGTGGCTCAAGTATAATCAATGGTTCATAATTTTTTTTCTATTAGATTGGCGCATGTTTAATAGAAAATTTCAATCTATTAAGGTTTTTCAGCATTGCGGATTCATTGTTACGATTAGAATTTTTAAATTCTGAATGATTTGATGGAATTAGACAAATTCGACTCAAATCGGGTTTAATCAATACTTTGGTTGTGAATGTCGAGTTTTGATGTGCTTTTGGTCATGGGACTATACACTCTATGATTATAATTAATTATTTTTCACACTCATAGACGTAGGTAGGTCGTGCCAAATTAAGTAAATTTTTGTATATTTTTTCTTTAGTGTATGCATGGATATACTTCTATTTGCGTTCGGAAATTGGTGCTCAAATTTCAACAAAAAATTGATAAGATTAAGAGTTCTATTCCCCATTGGATAAGTTATTCCTCCCTGTGATTTATCTTTCTTTTTCATCTAATTCATATCCCGTGCTTTATTTCACTTTAACGAAATATTTACTATTTTATGGTATTACAAAAATAAGTAGACTATTGACCCAAATTTTACTACTTTTTTTTGTTCGTTTACCTCTTGTTTTACTTTGTTAGGTTGGTCTCTTGTCAATCTTAAAATTTTTTGTTCACTTTGAAAAAATTTGACGCATCTTTATAAGAGAGTTTATTCTCTTTAAATGCTATTCTTTCTTTTCATATATAAATTTTTTCTTTTTCTTGATCTAAAAATATAAAAAAAACCTCAAGACCTAATCAAGTTAAAATTCGACAAAAGTTTATCTTGTTATCTTGATTAGTAGTTTCATCATTAAACTAACTCTGTTAGTTTGATCACAACCCATCCCAAGTAGGCTGTTTTTTTCATATCATCCACCATCGTTGGTGTTGCTGCTGTTGTTTTTGTTTTGTTTTTTTTTTTGTTTTTTAGCAATTTTTTGAGTTTGTCATCGTGGAATATATATTTTTCTTTTTTCTTTTTATTTTAAGTGAGGTGTAATAGATCTTGTTTTGAAATTATATATAAATTTTGTGTGCAATCTAAAATCTTAAATTATTCGGTGAAAATATCTCTTGTTGATGTATATTACACGCCACTATTATACTTTTAAGCCATGTAGAATTATTTTTTATTTTAAGAATACATTTCAAGAGGGTTTAACACGACTTAAACCAATCTTTAAAAATGGATTTGGTTTGTCCCTGTTTTCACTTGGATTATGTTCTGTTGGAAGACAATTTAACGCTAAAATATATACATGCTTAGTGATCCAGAAAATACATCTTTATTAGTTTTTAACAATTACAATAATCTGAAATTACAAAAAAATAAAATAACAAAAATAACAAGAATAGAATTTGCAAATCGAGTTCTGCAAACGCAGTTTTCTTAAGGATGATTCACCGCCTACTGAGGGTGTTGTAGGTTTTTCACCGGCGTCACTCTCCCAGGATAAAACGGCTACACGATCG
>JAOTRH010454231.1:0-64173 GCA_034768845.1 Heliamphora exappendiculata | reverse complement strand
GTATATATTCTTATTTTTTTCTCTATTCTATCTTATATAATTTTATTTTATATTTTGTTTTTATTATTTGCTTCATAAGATTAGAAAAAGATATTATCATGTTTATAAATTTTATGCATTATATTTTATCTAATTTAATTTTTGCTATATATTTTAATTATTATTATTCTATGAATAGTATAATATTATATAATATTAAGAAAAGAAAGTAAAAAAACTAGATTATGAAGGAGAGAAAACAAGGAAAAAGAAAAGAGGTAAAAAGAAAACAATAAATAATTTGAGGGTTTTTTATTTATATATAATATACTATGTATAACAAAATTAAGAAATTGTATGGTTCGGTTTCATATGCTTCTTTATAAACTTAATTTGAGAATTGAATTATAATAATTAATTTTTAATAATTTTGATTCAAAATAAAACCGCTAATAAAAAAATCGAACCAAATTATATGATTTGGACCAGTTTATCAGTTTTACCAGTTTTTTTTACCACCCCTAATAATAATATATATGGCTAACTAGTTATTTTATTAAAAAAATGATTATGCAATTTGACAGTATTATATTCAAAAAAGATGGGTGGTGAATTTTAATAAAATAATATAATGATAACACGTGAGATAATAAATAAAATCTAGTAGAAGAAGATAATTGTTATAGCATTATTGATATGCATATGTGTGCTAATTAAGAAAAAATATTCAGCAGTTTGAAAAACACATTTGCAATTTACTTATCAGGTCTTGCTTGGTAATTAAATTTTTTATTTTTTAAAAATTAGTGCATGTTGGGAATATGTAAAAAAAAAAATAGCTTTTAGAATTTAGCTTTTCTAGAAAAATAAAAATAAAAATTAAATTATTTGGAATAATTTTAGAAAAATATCAAATATATCTTTACTTTTTATTTTTAAACTGTATGAATTGAGATAATAATACGTTTTTCTTTTTGTTTCTTTTTAAGTATATTTAATTTTCCATTGAGGTTGTTATGGTTA
Organism: Heliamphora exappendiculata; assembly: GCA_034768845.1. Taxonomy (NCBI): domain Eukaryota; kingdom Viridiplantae; phylum Streptophyta; class Magnoliopsida; order Ericales; family Sarraceniaceae; genus Heliamphora; species Heliamphora exappendiculata. The sequence goes on along the minus strand of JAOTRH010454231.1, from coordinate 63,171 downwards.
CTTCAGTCAAAAAATTAGATTATTTGTAATGTGAATATGCTTTTTATTGAAAAAAAAATAAGTAAAAATTTAATGAATTTTTAAAAAACATCAAATAGTATGGCTTAGAAGTTGATTTTTTTGCTAAAAAATAAAATTTTAAACTATCAAACAAAGACTTAGGTTTAATTTGAGATAATATCATATATTTGGTTTAGAGGTAATTCTTTACTTTTTTTAACGGAAGGAAAAATATAATTGACCGGGCAGTAAACGGCTAGAGGAATTATGGAATTCCATGGAAAGGTAGTGAAACAAGGTCTGTGACTACTAAGGACTGCTTTGTGATAAAATAAGAATGTTTGGGTTATTTGTATATTTTATTTAAAAAATATTTTTTTAATTAGTCTCAAGCAAATAAATCAGGAAAAAATCCAAATAATACAAAAATTATTAAATATAAAAATAAACAAAAATAATAATTCAACAAAATACTATCCCAATTCACTACAACAAAAAACTGGTGTAATGGCAATCAAAAGTGTCACTAAAAAATATTATTAATGGCATTTTTAAGTTTAGTGGCATTTATAACAAATGTCATTGATAACCGTGCCGCTTTAGGTATTAGTGACATTTGTATGGCAATTATGAATCCCACCAAATTTGATGGCTAATGACACTCGGTATCAAGTTAGAAACTATTTGTGGCACTTGCCAATGTTGTTATAAATGGTATATATATATATATATATTAGTTATACATATTTTCTTTTTTAATAGCACATTAAATGCCACAATTGAATACATTCGCATAACTTATAAATGTCACCATATTTATTTTTAGTGGCACCTTAAAGTGTCATTACTTTTCTTAAGTGACATTCATTTATGCATGCAATAAAAATGATAAGTGCCATTAAATTTTCTTTTTAACGCATTTTAGAAAGCTACACAAAGCAAGTGACACAAGAAATAATTTTACTTATATTTGAAAATACCACTATATATTATTCTTGTTATGAAAAATGTCACCCTATAATCTTTTAGAAGCATGTGAAAATAACTATAAAATTATTTATCATCCAACAGTAACATTCAACTATCTTGTAATAATATGTGAATTACAAAATATCATCACCATGATACTATACCACAAACCATAGTTAAATCAAATAACTTAAACAATAGCTATAATTATAATTACCACAATCAAATAACAACCGTAGTAAAAAATATTTAATCTCTACAAATAAGTTGCTAAAATTTCAACCATATACAAACTATAAAAAATATTATATTTAATCATAGTCATATCCAAATCTAACAATCTTTATTAAATCGAACTAAACAATTTTCATTATTTTAGTGAATAACCATATTTTCAAATTTACTTATATGAGTAGTCCCGATTAGCATCCATGACCTCTGAATTCTGTATCTAAAAAATAAACATATAAAGAACATAAGGACTAATTATGTTAATCAAATAATTACTTTGATAATAATTAGGAGTAAAAAGACCACCACAAATAGAGCAGGCCAAGCAAGACGAGCTCCAACCGTTTGTCCAATTGTTCTAATAAGTTCATACATTCATATCAATCTCTCATTGGGTTTAACCGCGACTTGAACATGTACCTCCCAATAATTATGCCCTAATTCTTCTCCCTCCACTTTTTTAGGTGGGTCTATGCTATGAAAAACTCCTATTGCAACTATTTTTTATGGGAGAATAATACTTTTAAGAAAAACAATATCTCTAACCTATATAGCACTTTTTAAAACACTTGAGTAAAGTAGTTGCATAATGAAAAAAAATTCATTTTATAGATTGATTTGCACTAATCGATATTCCTATATCAAAAGGCACAACAAAAAAAAAAAAAAAAACAACCGCACAAGCAATTAAATCCAATCACACAAAACACAACAACTTTTACGTGGAAAATCTCTATTCAGGTAAAAATTACGAGACCAATCCAGATCTAAAAAGATTAAGCACTATGTCGAGTTTTGGTTACCAAAAAATCTTTCAAACCCTGTTGAATCCACAACCTACGGTAATAATCCTATTCTTACCAAATCCACGTATACCAAACCGTGCTCGACTACCGTTGGAATCTACTATCGAATTTTGACTGCTAACGAAATCCACTACCAGATTTCGACTCTTGAGAATCCATTTAAGAGATTCCACGAATTAGAAAGTGTGAAGAAGAAACACTGCTTGATGATATTCTTGGAAGCATGAATAGTTTATGTTTATCAAGCCATAATCTTTGGGAGAACTTCTCGTTAAGAACACATGGCGACTGTTAGATTGTAATGTCTATCAAGTTCTCCCTAATAAAAACCCTGATAATCTCTATATATAAGAAAACCCTAGTAACATTCGCAATTCACTTAAAAATTGCAAAATCCTACTTGATTTATAACAGCTCGCGTACGAACCATTTGAGCGGTGAAAAACACCTCATAGTATTTTGTACAGAATACTAAGAAATCGAGAGCTGCTGCTGACCGCTCGAACGGTTAGACCCATGTTGCAATTTTTTGATTTTTTTTTTAATTTATGTAATCTTGTAACATAAAATACCAAACTTGCAAGACTAGGAGTCAAATAACAATGAATAAGATGAATAATAATTTGTCACAAATTTGCTAAAATATAAATGAATAAAACAAATGTTTAAAATTCTTAACACGTGATATAGTAGATCATAATCATTGTTTATTATGAATTGAAAACCTAGCTGTGGAAGTATTTTTGAATTGTAGCCTCTAGTGGTCATTTTTAAAAATTTCATCACCTTTAGAAGTTCTTCACATGTTACTAGAAGAATAAAAACAAGACAATATATCTCATTAACATTAGTTTTTCACATGTGGGAAATCTTCTGTCGGTAATAAAGACCACAATTGATTTCGAGCAACCGTGTTATGAGGAATATAAGCCTGGGGACCTAATCAATTATGATAAAAATTACTTTTGTATACATATATTTTAAAGAGAAAAAAAATCACAGCTTATTCATTACGTTATGAAAAAATTACCAATATATATCTATTTACCAAAATTTTCATCTACGCTATTAATGGCACAAAAATTATATAATTTATCTCATTAATGTTAAGTTTTTACCAGAGTAAAAGGGACATCTTATGTTGGTGATTTGGACCATACAAGATTTCTAAAAATCGTGTCATGAGGAGTGAAAGCGTGAGGGACCTAACAATAATTCATATAATCAATACTTTATACCTGTATTTAGGAAAAGAATGTCAAAACTTGTCAATTATGATTTGAAAATATCACCTGTGTATGTTTACTTGTCAAGTTAATCGAAGCATCCATGAGAAGAGATTTTAGGTCGCGGACTTGGGATCTTAGCTCCATAATCTCATCTTGCATGGCATTCATAGTTGTATTTTGGCATGCATTTCGACTAGGTGTCTCCTTCCAAAAATTAGATGGGGAGACACCTAATCCACACATACAAACGCAACCATGCCTTTCTTTACCCATAACTTGTGCAAATACATCATTTTGCGTAGTTCCCTCATTTGATGAATTTGGATCTACAGCTACCCTTGCTCCCATTTGGTCCTACATTTATATATAACAAGAAGAGATCAATTGTACGAAAAAGATATATAATCAATTCTGTAAGTTTAGTTTCTCAAAAAGTTTCAAGGTAAATGTAGGTTCATGAAATGTACCATTATTTCTTTTGTTGCCTTGCCATTAGCGATGCCATCCTTTTTCGAATAACACATTTTAAACATGTCAACACTAGTTGGCGAGCATCCCAACTTTTTTCTTTCTACACAATCATGCAAATGACAAACATTGATTCCATTAACACATCATCAATGCAATGAGATAGTTGTTAGTTGTTTTAGGCAGCAAGTGGATGATTTAAATACAAAAAAGATGCTAAACATGTAGTAAACTGTAAGACTATTTTCTTCTATAAAACAGAGGAGGACTGGAAAAAAAAAAGGCGATGACACACTATTTTTTTTATTTATACGAAACTAGTTCTTCTTACAAGATATGTGTTCACTTTTTAACCACACAAATTAATAAAGAACACTTGGATCGATTTTGTATTTAGATCACCCACTAGTTTTCTTTTGCCAATTAGATCAATTTTGTATTTAGATCAGTTTTCCACAGATTTGAGTGGGGCTTATAGTTTTCTTTTGCCCATTAGAACCATTTGTTCAAACAAAATAACTAATGAACAAAACTCGAATCACCACGGATTAATAAAAAGAAACTCAATATTAATTGCAACTAGACAATTGAATCACAAGATTTTGTTATGCATACCTTTATTAACATTGAATTGACTAGAGCTTGGCTCAATTTGACATGGAGGAGATTCATTCTGTCCAATTACTTATTACCCAAGCGAAACTGAATTTATGGATCCATAGATTTGTTGTTTTATAAGTTAAACCTTAGATGTTTGAAATATAATGTTCTTCATGTTAGAACTTTTTTTGTTGACACTTTCACATCTTCAAGTATAAACATTTTTCATAAAAATCACCCTGCAACTAGAGAATTTTATGTAACCCCAGACATCTTTCAAATATTGGCTAATGTGTGCAGAAGAAGAATTAAAATCATACAACATTATAGGTAACAAAAAACTAGTGATTTTTTAACCCAATGAAAATGAAATAAGACATTATTCATAGGAAAAAAAATAGTTTATGATACTATAACTTCACCATTGGATAAAGAATGTGATTAATAATAAAAACTATAATGGACCAAGTAGGAAAAAATAAAAGAACAATTACATTATTTTGAGGTATCATACAATTAACAACATACCAAATAAATAATTCTTAGTTGTCACACGAGAAGATCTAGTTCTTCATCTCCATCTTCAAGAACATTGTCAATGTTGATACAAGAAAGCGGTGTATCTATTGTTATCATAGGCATATCTGTCCTAACTAAACTGAAGAGTCACTTTCTCTTATCTTTCTCGGGAAAGTGTCGACCCGTATAATTATCCATACATGGGGGTGGAGAAAGATAGTTTGAAGTACTTGATTGATCATGTATTCACATATCCAAAACTTGAGATAAAATAATACTCACTAAAATTAAATTCTCATTTGTCATTTCTATTTAACAAGTGTTAATGTATTTACAGAAATGGTCAATAGTTAGAAAAACTAACAGGCAGAAACGACCTTTTAATCATACTATGTGATCTTGGTCATTTCCAGCATTGATATTGGTTCGTGTCATACCGTATCAAAAATATTTATTTAAAAATCTTATTTAACGACTAACCCGTAGGATAGTTGCTAAAATCCGAATATCGTTCACAGGAATTTAATACGATTATGATTTATCTATTAAAATATCTTATTAATAATGTTCTTTTAAGGAAAAAAATAGTTTGATTTGAATGCTAAGTCTAATTAAACTAAAGAACTAAAAAAATCTGAATTTAGAGTTCAAGTGAAAAAAGAATTCCTAAGCGTTAGAATCTTCTCTGGCCAGTAGTTCTAGTTTCACTCAAAACTCTAATTTATTTTTAATTGATTCAATTCAATCATATCGCGTGTACAAGACCGATAAGGATTTTCAAGAGGATAAACTCAAATCCAAACTTGGCATACTTTATCTAAACTTTTGGCATGAATCGTCCGGAGTACGACCCATCCAAACAAAGTATAAAGTATTTCACGTTTGAATATCGAGACGCAGATATAACAGTTGGATGATCTCATTTTTACAATCACATAAAATAAAAACAGAAACTAGATAATTAAATTAAAAACCGGTTGATCAATAGTCAACGTCTCAAAATCACACAACGAACTGAATCCAAAATAAAGAATAAACAAATGAGTCAGAACTACTCCTAAAAATACCGAACTAGGAATTTATTATCCTTTAGAAAAAGAAGAAGCTTAGCTGCTCATGTTGCGGCTTGAAAACATGAAAAGATGAAGAAGAATAGAGCGTCGAGACTCCATCTTCGACTTTCCGACACTTCTCGAGCCTTCCAGATTAACTGCCTCATGTCCCTTGATCACCCGTTTTCTATTTTCAGATATATCCTTTTGAAGAGCCCAGTCCACCTATTTATAAGTGAGCCACCCGTCCACAGTTTCAGTCTTTAAGTCCAACACTGTCTGCGCATTTCGTCCGAACAGAACTTATTCCGTCCGGATGGTTTGCACTTTCGTCCAAACGCTGGATGATCCCGTTCGGATGCAATTCCTTCTGTCAAGGTTTTGTCCGAACTCTGGTTGATGCTTATCTGAACGTTTTTCTCCCAGTAGCTTTTCCGTTTGGACGCAAACATAGTCCGTCCGAACACAATATCTTCTGGACCACTTTCGTTTATACGTGAACATAGTCCATCTGAACGCAACTTTTGTGAAAATTCCCTTTATGTTCCTTGTCTCATTTTTGTCCCGTTTTACATCATTTTCTCCTTTAAGCCGGTCCCTTTGATGCTGCTGACAGAAACACTACAAAACGAATTATTAACCACAATATCGAGGCTTAACATAGTGTATTTTGTGGAATAGGATCGACACTTTTACGTACCGATCAGATGTCCATTCAGGTAAAAATATTTTTACATGAGTATATAACTTGTAAATGCATTTATTATCACTCTTATTATTTAATAATTTCATTACACTTTAAATTGAAATTCTCAGGCAGATGCAAATGACAATCACTTGATTTTTGTGATTTTTACGTGACTTTGCATAAATCAAAGAAGACTAAATAATGAATAAGTCGAGATTGTGCATTGCAACATGTATGTATTTAACTATTGTAAACTTATTGTCATTATTATTTATCTTTTTATAATAACATGCAGAGATGTTGAGCTTGAGAGATGAAGCTTCCCAATCTAGAGTACCTATGACACAAAAGCCATTTCAAGGGTAGTACTTGGCAAGCAGAAGGATTACCTACGAAGATTTTGGGATGGGCAAAAGTCCTTTTCCTCCTCTAAATCTGATTATGACTCACAAACACGTGAAGTTGAGTTATAAGCACTTAAATATGAGATTGATGCACTCGATAGGAGCAAAAAAAAGAGTGCGATGAGCCAAAAAAAAGAGTGCAAGGAACAACAAGCTCATCGTGAAGTACACAAAGATAAATTGGTCACCTTTAGGGTATTTTGACAAAAATCCTACAGGATCATCCAGCTCGTTGATTATGCCAATCAGTGTCAGAATGTTTGGTAAGTTCATTGGTATTCATCGGTATTTTAAAAATTATCAACCATTTAAAACATAAGTTATTTAAAATTAATTTATTATTTTTATTATGATTAAACTGTATTATAAGTGACTTTAGGCACGGGTCATAACTATTAAAGGGAGAATACAACTGGGTATCTCCGCTAACTAGAAGTTTATACAAATGAAAGCATAAGTTATTTCAATAATACGTAACTAAATGTCATTCATTTTTATTTTCAAAAAAAAGATAAATCAACACATTTTAAATATTTAGTATTTTTTCTTTGCATCATGGTATTAGATATTTATCTTTGTGTATATAATAAATAACCATGGTTTATTTTCTTCTTTTTGCAGACATGCAATGGTTTTGGCCGCAGTTTGATTATGAGATTTTTATTATGTTCTTTGAAGTAGCTTGATTATCAAGTTTTCATTTTAAATGTCTTTTTGAAACTTTGGATGATGTTTGAGAGATTGAATCTTGTTTTGAAACTTTGGATGATTTTTTTCTTTTGATGTTATATTAATTAGCTTGAAATTACTTTTGGGTGCATGTTTTTATATTATTTTGATTCATTGAATAAATGAGTACTAATAATTATATGGACATATAAAAGGTAGTAGGTTTTATGTATGGAGTACTACTTTAAATTAATATTTGCGATTTGAATGAATGAATATTTGCATTGGGTATGAATATTTGTGATTTGCATAAATGAATATTAATTATTATTTTATAGAAATCTTATATAATATAATAAGTTACAAGGGACACTTTTACCGACCAACAGATTGTGTTGTCAAAAAATAACTTTTGGCGACTATATTAATTAGTCGCAAAATGATTTTGGATGTGTTGTTTTCAGCTACCACAAATTTTTGTTGTAAAATATTTGGCTACAATATTGCTTTCGACCACCATATTACGTAGTCACAAACTTATTGAGGGTATGTTTTTAGCGACCACAAAGTTTTGTCGTGGAATTGAGATACAATAGTGACTAAATTAGATTCAATGACAACTGCTATTAGTCGCCGAAAGTTTACATTGTCGACCAAACCAGTGGCCGTAGAAAAAAATTATACAGCGACTAAATAAAATTTAGTTGTCATAACCACCGACCACGATGGCAACTAAAATAGTTAGTCGCCAAAACATTATAGCGACTAAAAATAGACTTGTGCCGACTAAAATCGTGGTCACCAAATGTGCATTTTCTTGTAGTTTGTGCACGAAACTCCCGTATATGCAGGGTCTAGGGAGGGGGTGGACCACAATGGGTATATAGTACGCAGTCTTACCTTATATTCGCAAGAGGTTGTTTCCACACATCAAACTCAAAACTTACAGATCACACGGCGACAACTCTATCGTTGCACAAAAACTCCCTTTAAGAAACAAAAAACAAAATCCCTCTAAATTTCCAAAAGTTAAAGCACACCAAAATCTAATTGATCCCCAAAAAAATTTAGAAACCTTTTAGGTTGGAATACTATCCTGATACGTTTCAAACATATTAGATAGCAACACACATAAAAACGAGCATAGCATGCCACAATCGTAAATGAATTTTATATTAAGTTGAAGATCTTCAATTTTAACAAATTTAAACTTAGGTGTATTTTTCTTCTCTGCCAACTTCACAAAGAAGCGGTACTTTATATGAGTGAACTCATTCATTCATCTTTTTTGTAAATCAAGTTATTCCTAAAAACACGATGAAAAAATATTTAAAATAAGATGCTACTTTTTGTTACATTTTTTCTTCATATGTTATCAGAAAATGAATGAGTGCTGATGTATCTCTATGTTACATTTTTTACTTTTTGAATAGTTTTTTTTGAGTTGTGTGAGTGATAATATAATAAGGAATTGGTCATATGATAATATTGATATATCATGATTGTGCTATAGCATCAACATTTTGGCACATATCGCAAGCTAACGTGTTGTTAATATTTTGAAATTTCTTCATTCCACAACCACTACAAGCCGTATACCAACATTGATCTAGTGGCAATATATTTATGACCGATGCTTCATGCAATAAGTGTGTTCCCGTAGGCTAGCAACATTTTGATAGAAAGATTATTCAATTTCATAATGATATAAATGATAAGTTACAAAAAAGGGATTGTACTATATCTTCAGAGTCTAAGATATCTTAGATGGTACTTAAATTAATTATAAGAATGCTTTGGTGTTTTTTTGCAGATGTCGTCCAAAATGTTTTGTTTTTTTCAATTTCCTAAACATTTAAAATGCATCAATGGTTATAGATGTTGATTTTACAAAAATTACTAAGTTGGTATATGTCTTTTATTAGGCTTTGTATAAAATAATAAAATTAAAAATCTATTAAAACTAGGGGGGCCAATTTAAAGAAACCCACAGCCAAATTCAAAGAAAAATATATATAGCATTAGTACACAAACACATACACAAATTTAATATAACGTAAAATAAACATAAGATATTGAATTGAAATTGAAATTTTATTATAATGCAAATACTTACAATAAGATGGTAGAAGGTTAAAGAAAATATATATATCAGAGATGGGATGGATGAAAATACAAAGAGAATTGGGAAATTATCAGTCTGCCTTCACTAGGGGAAAGGCTCCCTTTAAATAGACTGAGATCATTTAGATGAAATTCAAATTACATTTGAAATGAAATGGAAATTTACAATCATGAACAGTAATAATTCTGGTTACTATAGACCTTTTGACAATTTGAATGCGAATCTTCCTTTCGAGCACTGTTGAATCACGAGAGCTGTATTAGTTTCTAAAAATGGCTGAAAACTTCTGACAATTGATGGTGGACATTGATGGACATCGTTGAAAGCTTGGGTAAATGGCAAACAGTTCTTGACAATAGATGGGCATCTTTAAAATTGTCATCTTATTTTTAAAAAGTGAACTAATCATGTCTTTTGTCTTCATTCAATCATCATGTCCTCTGTCTTCATTCAATCAAACAGAGGCAAAATTAAAATTAATTCCAAAGCAATCGTCTTCATTGTCTTGACTGTGATCAATAGGACTGATTGGAGATTACATTTCCCTAAGAAGATCATCATTATCATCCAACTGTGTAGTCATTTCTTTGAGAACAGCTTTTTTGAGATCAGCTATAGAAATTTGAGGATATTGAGAGAAAATTTTGGTTTTAATGGAGGATAAATTAATATTGACAAACTCAGAAGAAGTTGCTAAGGATTTTGAAGAAAAAGATAGTTGAACTTTATCAGCATAAGAAGGTTTAATGGGAAAAGATTTCAAATAATATTTTTGAAGAAAATCGGGATAATATTCTTTTGAAATTTCAAATTTATCCAACCATTTGGAAGAATATTGTGTGAGACCCTGACTTGTTTTAATTTTTGCGAGGTTTCGATGCGTTGTTATTCGTTTTCGTGACAGTATGTTTCTATGTGTTTTTATGCGTGATCGAGTTTAAATATGCATGCTGAGTTGGTTACCGGGGCCGTTAGGCATTGCGGTGCGAATTTCAAAAAAAAAAAAAAATTCTGGCATGCCTATAAATATCTGCCCTTAGATATTTGTTTCAAAATACCTTTTCTTTCCTCTCTCTAACTTTTGAACCAACCCTAATGCTCTATCTTCTCTCTAACTTCTCGGGGGCCCGTGACTCGATTTTCAATGATTAGACAGCGAATCCCTGCTATTGGCACCGGGGCCTACGCATTAATTCAGACGAGATTTTATTCCGGTGAAGTTCGATTTTGTACATGGTTTGAGGCGTCGAGTTTTTGACTCAGTAAGGTAGAATCCTAGACTCCCATGTCTTATAAGGGTGCTACGCGTAACTGTGTGTGTTTTTACCGTCTTAAAATGCATAAAATTGTGTTATGTTTTGATAAATTGGGTTTTTGGTTCAAAATCATTTTTGGTTGATTTCGGTTGGATGGAATCGGGTTTCGAGAGTTTCTTTTGAAGTTTTGTGGTAGTTTTGGGCTAGGATATGTCCGAGTGTGTTGAAAAGAGAGTTTGGAGGCTTCAATTTGAGGTTGAGGTGGTTGAACCCATAGCTCGAAAATAGTTTTTGCCTGGGGTCAGTCGACTGAACTGAGGAGTTCAGTCGACTGGATCATCATTTGGGTGGTTCAGTTGATTGGATTGGGGATCCAGTCGACTGACCTGTGTTTTGGTGGAATTTTGCAAAATTCCAATATCTTCTTTGGGTCGACTAGGTGGGGTCCAGCAGACTGACCAGTTGACCGATGTCCTATGTAGGGGCGTTTTGGTTGTTTTGGTGGCTGTGATGGTTTTTCGATCGATTGGGTTATGATGTTCTTTGGACCGGCTCTCGTCTCGTGGTGTTCCAGTCGATTGAATTATAAAATTCTGTTGATTAGACTCATAAAGAAGGGTGTTAGTCATTTCTCATGTTGGTTGGTCATGGTGAACCGTGGTGGTTCGTTTTGTGGTCATCCTCAAGAGTGACGTGGGTTAGATGCGACGTGAGGTGCATGGTTAGATGTGGGTTGTCGGTGCACGGTTGTGTGTGTGGTGCTCAACCTTTGGTTATGTGTCAGCTTTGTGGAACGTGTTATCGAGACGGCTTATGTGACGTGTGGCGTTGTTATGCGGAGTCTATACGTGGTTTCATGTTTTTAAAACTTTAATGTTGTGTATACATGTTGAGGACGGATATGTGATTGTGGTGCATCTAGAACTTGGGTTCTCTTTTCGCATGTGTTGCATGAGATGCATGTGTTGCGTGGGTCGCCTGTGTAGCATGTGACGTGATGTTGATGCTGGGTTTTATGCTTTAAAATTCTAGTTTTATTTATGCGTAAGTGTATGGAATATGAGCATTGAAGATATGGTTCTGTGAATGTTAACTCTGGTTAACAGTGCATTAGCTGGGGCTAAGGTCCCTTGGTGAAAGTTCAAAAAGGTGTGTTAGCTGGGGCTAAGGTTCCTCGATAAAAGTTCGAAAAGGTGCATTAGCTGGGGCTAGGGTCCCTTGGTGAAAGTCCGAGAATGTGCATTATTTGGGGTTACAGTCCCTCAGTGAAAGCCCGAGAATGTACATGACTTGCATGTGAAGCATTCTGGGATTGATAAAATCAATTTCAAACTGTTTTTAAGACTTGTCTGAGTCGTGATATAAAATCGTTTTCAAACCGTTTTTGAGACTCCTATGAGTCAAAAATGGTTCTTATCCTTATATCTCGTTTGTTTGTGAAAAACTGTTTTAAGGCTTAAAAGAGAGTCAAAAGCTGCATATTATTTTCCTAGCATGTTTCGCTTATTCTACATGTTTATCTAGTTTCTGCTGAGATTTGGCTCACGGTGTGGAATTTGAAATGTTTGTCAAGTATCGGTCACGCGGGTTGATTTGGAGGTGCAGGAGGGGGCGAAAGATTTGTAATCTTCCTTTTATTTCTTTTGAACCATGTATGTTTATATGTTAACAGTGTTGAAGCCATATGTATTGTAAGCCTTTTGACGGTTAAATCTAATGCATGCATGTTTATATCTAAGAGTGAACATCGAGATGGCTGTTATTTATGTTTGTTTATGGGCATTTGCGTGACCCTCAGTTTGGGGCATGACATATATTGGTGACATAGATAAGGAACATCATGTTGCATAGCATAAATATATTACCATGTGAGAGGCCATGGAAGGCTCAAATCAGCATAAAAATATAAAGATATTGGTTTCAAATGATTGGCATAATTGGAATAATGCTGGTAGGATTGTTGAAGTAATGGAGGAAAAATATTGAAATTAGGACTAAATTCAAATCACCAATTACAAAATCAATTGGGGATTAAAGAATTAAAATTTTAACAAAATTTAATAACCCATGAATGCTTTATCAATTGATTTTGTAAATAGAAAACATGATCAAAAGCATCCTGATAATCATAATAATTATATAGTATTGGTCTAATGGCATTATTTTCAAAAGTTTTGTTAAAATCATTAGCACGACCCCAATCTTTTTTGAAAATAATTTTTTGAATCATACATTTAGAATAATTAATGGTTTAATCATTATGATTTGAATTGTATTGAATTTTTATAGAATCGATTTCCAAAAGAATGGTTTTATAAAACAATTAAGAGGGTGAATTTGTATTTGGTGGATAACATCATTTTGTTGATCAGACTGCGATTGCAGAAATTTAAAATTCTCATATTCAAGAGGATTAATGGGAAAAAGAGTTTCATTAGGTAAATATTGAGGCTGTGCTTTTGAGACCTTACTTAGGGAGTTTTACCCTTTTGAGATGGTTATGTTCGTGTGGGATTACGGGGACTCATCAATGAAACTTTTGAATTTTGCAAAACTTTGGACATTGCCCTGTAAAAATTATTGAGTAAGAAAGTCAGAAAGTGAATTAAATTCTCATTTAATATATTCACTATCAAAATCAAAAATACTTAAAATAGCTTGCCATTTGGCAAAAATTTGATTGGAAGCAATATTTTTAACATCATTTTCTAAAATTTCTTTGGCAACTTTGCAATCAATTTTGAGTAAAGAATTTTGATTTAAAAGATCACTTTCAAATTTGGTGATGCATAAAACTAATGATAAAATTTCTTTTTTACTTGTGAAATAATTTTGTTGAGTAGGTTTTCCAATACAACTTGGAAAATGAATTAATTGTTCTTTGTCTTAATATCATTGTTTAAGAATTCTACCATATCCTATTTTAGACGCATCATTTTTTACAATTTTAAATGCAGTAGGAATAAGCAAACATAAGCATAGTAATTGTCTTGCATGTTGTTTAATTTTTTGAACAGCTAATGTGTGTTGAGGTGTCCGTGGTTTTGGATTTTTTCTTAATCTTTGATATAATAATTTTGTGTAAGATCCTGACCCGTTTTTTTGGCGTTTTTCGACGTGTGTTTTTCGTTTTCATTGTAGCATATTCATATGCGTTTTTATGTATGTTCGATTTAGATATGCATGCAGGGTTGGTTCCCGGGACTGTTGGCCATTGTGGTGCAAATTTCGTAAAGAATACATATATATATTGGTGGCCTACAAATATCTCACGTTAAATATTTTTAAAAGATATTTTCAAAACTTATAAGCTAAGTTTCTTTTTTCTCTCTATCTTCTCTCTAACTTCTCGGGGGATCGGGGCTTGATTTTCGACAATCCAACAGCGAATCCTTGCTATTGGCACGGTGGGCTACGCGCTCATCTGGACAGAATTTTATTATGGCAAAGTTTGATTTTGTACGTGGATTGAGGCGTCGAGTTTTTAACTCAACGAGGTAGGATTCTAAACTTTCATGTCTTATAAGGGGGCTGCATGTAATCGTGTGTGTTTTTAGTGGTTAACAATGCATGAAAAATCGATTTATGTTTCAAAAAGATTGCGTTTTAGTTTAAAAAGGCGTTTTGTGTTGTTTAAGTTGGATGAACCAGGTTTTAATCGTGTATGTCCATGGGTGTCAAAAATATGTGAATTGGTAGGTTTGTGTGTGCTTTGAATCATCATAGTGAGTGTTTGAGTGTTTTGGGGCTTAGAACACAAAATAGGAAAAAATTTAGATTTTTCTCAGGTGCTTGCTAGCTTGAGCGCCTGATGTCTGCTCAAGTTGACTGGCAGCGTAGGGCCATTTTTTATCATATCTCCCTCATTCGGACTCAGAATTGGGTCGTTCTTAGACTCAAATTGAAGCCCTGGAAGTCTTCTTTCCAATGACACATCTGTCACAGTAAAATGTGTAAAAAATTATTATCAAAATAGTGAGGGTATGTTAAAAATTTTTAACCATTTTTCACCCATTTTTGGCTGAATGCTTTGGAAAAGATTATTTTTCATCCATATTGGAACTTATTATCAAGTTTCTTGTTCCTTGGGGCGTTTTGGTGTTTTAATGGTCGTGTGGTGGCCTCTCGATCGATTGGGTAATGGGGCTCAATCGACTGCTCTCCTCTAGTGATTTTTCAGTTGGTGGTATTATGGGGTCCTGTCAATTGAAGCCACAGAGAGGGTGTTGGTTAGATGCGGGGTGTTGGTGCACAGTTATGTTTGTGGTGGTTAGTGCATCGTTGCGTCGAGGGTTTGGTTTTTTTTGTTCATTTGGTTTTTCACCTAGCGATGATCGCTCGAGCGGTGGTTGAGCGCTCGAGCGGTGGTGTGATAGAGATGTATGTTGATAGGGGACCGCTCGAGTGGTGGTTGCGCGCTCGACACTCGAGCAGTGGTGGCCTGGCGCAAAAATCTATAAAACCTGTTATACTTTGGTTTTTTAGCCAAATATCTTTTTCCTAGTTCTAAGTTGCTCGTGTGAGTGGATGTCGAGTTATATGACGGGTGGCGTCATGATATAAAATTTATACGTGGCTTTATGTATTTATAACTCTAGTTTATATATGAATCATGTAGATGAATTACATGGCTTTGATGTCGTTGCGTGTAATGTGATTTTATGCTTTAAAACTCAGAGTTGTTATATGCACGAATGTGTGAGATCTGAGGAGCGGATGCATGTGGTGCATGTTGCATGGATTGCAAGTGCAGCGTGAGTCACGTGTGTAGCATGTTACGTGGTTTGTGAAACGTAATGTTTGTACGTGATCTTATGCATTAAAACCCTGATTTATTTATACATATGTGTATGGAATGGGATAGATGGACATGTGGTTCTGTGAATGTTAACTCAGGTTAACAAGACGTTTATTGGGGCTGAGGTCCTTCAGCGAGAGGTCGAGAAGGTGCACTCGTTGGGGCTTAGGTCCTTCGGCGAGAGGCCTAAAAAGTGCAATAGACGGGGGGTGAGATCCCTCGGTGAAAGTCCGAGAAGATACATGGATTACATGTAATGCATTGTGGGATGGATAAAATGAATTTCAAGTTGTTTTTACGACCAGTGTGAGTCGTGACATAAAAACCGTTTTCAAACTATTTTTAAGGCTCTTGTGAGTCAAAAATGGTTCTTATCCTCACTTTTCCGTTTACATGTGAAAATTGTTTTAAAGGTTTGAAAGAGAGTTGAAAATGACACCTCGTTTTCTTAGTATATTTAGCTTATATTTCATGTGTTGTCTAGTTTCTGCTGAGTTATGGCTCATGGTGTGAAATTTGAAATATTTTTCAAGTACCGGTCAAGCAAGTTGATTCGGGGTTGCCAGTTGAGGCAGAAGATCTGTAGTCTTCCTTTTAATTCTTTTGAACCATGTATGTTTATAGGTTTTTCGATGTTGGAACCGTATACCGTAAACCTTTTTGGCAGATATATTAAATGCATGTATGCTTTAAGTTGCGAGTAAATATCGGGTTTGGTGTTTGATATGGTTGGTTTGTAGGTGTTTCACGTGACCCGGAGTATAGGGCGTGACAGAATGGTATCAGAACTCTGGGTACGAATACTTAAGAGTCGTGGGAAGAGGGTGCATCACCGTGTGAGGTTGATTGCATGTGCTTGACTGCATGTGTTTAGATGCTTTAATAACGTGAACGTGTTAACATGTTAAACATGAGAACGTTTGTATATGTGAGCATGGGGGTTGAACCTTATGAATGATTAGTCTTGCCTTTGAGCGTTTGGATTAACAAACTTAGGAACCAAGTTAGAAACGCATTTAGCTGACGTGATTTCTATCAGGGAATCTAAGTAGGTTATCCAAATTGACGCGTCATTCTTATCGGTTCTTCTCGGTATGTGGGGTTTGTTGGGCATGAATCTATGTGGCTATGCCTTAGCATGCTTATGTGGTTAGTGTTTTATGTTCATGCGACGTGTTGCACCTTATGTTCTTTCTTTTCGTTTATATAGACATGATGTCTGCGCAAAGAGGGCGAGGCTATGTTCCAGGCTGTGGCTGTGGGTTTAGAGTTGGTGGTGGACTCCGTGGGTGGTGTGCTGTGTTGAGGCAGCGGTTGGTGAGGATGTGGGGTTGGGGTGAGTTGTAGATCCCGTGTCTTTGAGATAGTTAGCCGTTATTTTGGATTCCTGACCTTGTTTGACTATATCCTAGGAATAATTTGGCTGACCATCTCTTATGCCTGTGTCAATTGTGATCGACGGCTTGTTCTTTTTTTACCTTGTGCTGAATTTTAGGGACGAAATTCCTATAAGGGGGGTAGAATGGTGAAACCCTGACCCATTTTCTTTTTCTGCATTTTTGGACGCGTGTTTTTTATTTTTGTTATAGCATATTTTTATGCATTTTTATGGATATTCGGGTTTAGATATGGATGCGGGGTTAGTTCCCGGGGTCATTGGCTATTGTAGTGCGGATTTTTAAAAAATAAGATATTTTGGTGGCCTATAAATATCTCGCGTTAGATATTTTCAAAACTTACAAGCTAAGTTTTTTTTTTCTCTGCCTTCTCTCTAACTTTTCGGGGGCCTGGGACTCGATTTTTGACGATCCAATAACGGATCCTTGCTATTGGCACGGTGGGCTACGCATTCATCTGGGCAAAATTTTATTCTGACAAAGTTCAATTTTATACGTGGATCGAGGCATCAAATTTTTGACTCAACGAGGTAAGATCCTAGACTCTCATGTCTTATAAGGGTGCTACGTGTAATCGTGTGTGCTTTTACTAGTTAAAAATGCATACAAAATCGATTTATGTTTCAAAAAGATCGAGTTTTGATTTAAAAAGGCATTTTGTGTTGTTTTGGTTGGGTGAATCGGGTTTTGAGGTTTTTCGTTCGGTGGTTCTTGATGTTTTGAGTTTATGTATGTTCGTGGGTGTCGAAAATATGCAAATTGACAAGTTTGTGTATGCTTTGAAGCATCATAGTGAGTGTTTGAGAGTTTTGGGGCTTAGAACACAAAACATGGAAAAATCTAGGTTTTTCTCAGGTGCTTGCTCGCTCAAGCACCGACGTCTGCTCGAGCGGACTGGCTGCGTAGGCTATTTTTTTTATCATATCTCCCTCATGCGGACTCAGAATTGGGTCGTTCTTGTACTCAAATTGAAGCCCAGAAGTCTTCTTTCCAATGACACCTCTCTCGCAGTAAAATTCTTTTGTGGAAAAAGTTATGATCAAAATAGTTAGGGTATATCAAAAGTTTTTAACCGTTTTCACCCGTTTTTGGCCGGATGCTTTGGAAAATGTTATTTTTCATCCTTATTGAAACTTTTTATCAAGTTTCCTGTTCCTTGGGGTATTTTGGTGTTTTGATGGTCGTGTGGTGGCCTCTCAATCAATTGGGTTATGGTGCTCAATCGACTACTGTCCTCTAGTAGTTTTTTAGTTGGTGGGATTATGGGGACATGTCAATTGAAGCCACGGAGAGGGTGTTGGTTAGATGCGGGGTGTTGCTGCACTGTTGTGTTTGTTGTGGTTAGTGCATCGTTACATGCGGGGGTTTGATTTTGTCTCTTCATTTGGTTTTTCACCCAGCGATGATCGCTCGACCGGTGGTGTGACAGAGATGTATGTCGGTAGGGGACCGCTCGAGCGGTGGTTGCGCGCTCGACGCTCGAGCGATGGTACCCTAGCGCAAAAATCAATAAAGCTTGTTATGCGTTGGTTTTTTAACCAAATATCTTTTTCCTAGTTCTAAGTTGTCCATGTTAGTGGATGTCGAGTTATATGACGGGTGGCGTCATGGTGTGAAATTTATACGTATCTTTATGCATTTATAATTCTGGTTTATATATAGATCATGTAGATGAATTACATGACTTTAATGTCGTTACGTGTAATGTGATTTTATGCTTTAAAAGTCAGAGTTGTTATATGCACGTATGTGTGGGAACTGAGGAGCGAATGCATGTGGTACATGTTGCATGAATTGCAAGTGTAGCATGTGACGTGGCTTGTAAAATGTAATGTTTGTACATGGGCTTATGCATTAAAATCCTAGTTTATTTATGCATATGTGCAAGGAATGGGATAGATGGACATGTGGTTCTGTGAATGTTAACTCTGGTTAACAAGGCGTTTGTTGGAGCTGAGGTCCTTCGGTGAGAGGCCGAGATGTGTCAGCCTTCGGCGAGGGGCCGATAAGGTGCATTCGTTGGGGTTGAGGTCCTTCGGCGAGAGACCAAGAAGGAGCGTTCGTTGGGGCTTAGGTCCTTCGATGAGAGGCCAAGAAGGTGCGTTCGTTGAGGCTAAGGTCCTTCGGCGAGAGTCCCAAAAGTACATTAGACGGGGGCTGCGGTCCCTCGATGAAAGTCCGAGAAGATACATGGTAATGCATTGTGGAACGGATAAAACCAATTTCAAGTTGTTTTTACGATCCGTGTGAGTCGTGACATAAAAATCGTTTTCAAACTGTTTTCAAGGCTCTTGTGAGTCAGAAATAGTTTTTATCCTCGCTTTTTCGTTTACATGTGAAAATTGTTTTAAATGCTTGAAGGAGAGTCGAAAATTGCACCTCGTTTTCTTAGTATGTTTAGCTTATATTTTATGTGTTGTTTAGTTTCTGCTGAGCTCTGGCTCACGGTATGGGATTTGAAATGTTTTTCAGGTACCGATCACGTAAGTTGATTCGGGGTTGCCGGCTGAGGCGGAATATCTGTAATTTTTCTTTTTGTTCTTTTGAACCGTGTATGTTTATATGTTTTTCGGTGTCAGAACCGTGTACTGTCAACCTTTTTGGAAGATTTATTAAATGCATGTATGCATTAAGTTGCAAGTGAATATTGGGTTGGGTGTTTGATATGGTTGGTTTGTGAATGTTTCACGTGACCCGAAATATGAGGTGTGACATTTTGTATCTTTATAAAGATATTTATAAAATTCTGATATAAATTGAGACTTCTTAAAAGTTTTTGTAATTGATTTTTATTTGTTATTTCATCTGAAATTTTTTTTGCAAATTTGATAGAATGATCTATTGGATATTTACCCCTAGTGCCTTTATTAATTTGATTACCAAGAAAACAAACTTTAATTTGGAATAATTTTATTTTTGAGGCACTTAAAACTAATCCATTGGATTTTATAATGTGATAAAATTTATTAAGATATTTTATATGTTGGGTTATTGATGGGAAAAAGATAAGGACATCATCAATATAAACTATACAAAATTGTGTATGAGGATTAAAAATATCATTCATTATTTTTTAAAATTTTGATGAATCATTTTTTAATTCAAAAGGCATTATAGTCCATTCATAATATCCAAATGAGACTGTAAATGTAGTTTTGTATCTATTTTTTTCATCAATTTGAATTTGTCAAAATCCAGATTTTATGTCGAATTTAGAAAAAAAATTTGCTTGATATAACCGATTTAATAAAAAAAAATTATTAGGAATTGAATAAAAACCTTCACAAGACCACAGAGATTTACTTGGTCTTATTAAATTTTTTATAAATAAATCATGTATTTTTGTTTTGCAATATTCTAATTGATTTTGATCCATTTGTGATGGCCTAGTTTTTGTAAGAGTAAATTTTTCTTAAAAATTAGAATTATATGGCAATTCGATAATATGTTATTTACAATGCCAAAAAGCATGAGGTAAATCGAAACATAAATCTTTTTCATATAAATGTTGAAAATATTCAATTTGTTGTTGTGTAGAAAATTTATGGATTTGTTCTTCTACTTGAGAATAAGATATCTCATCTTGTAAAAAATAAATTTGTTTTTTTTATAAATTAAATGAGTTTTTAATTCATGTAATGTATGTAGAAATTATAAAAAAGAATATAATGTATTCATTTTCTAATAATTTAGTACTAATTCCTTGATGATTAACAATAAAAGTGGCTATGAAGATAAGAACTAGTGTTCCTAATATAATATGTTGTGTAAGATTTTGCACTAGTACAAATTAGTTTGTAAACAAATTTTTTGATTACAAATATGCACTTGGGATGATTTATAATTAATTATCATAGAACTACCATCTGCAGTACTAAGATTTTATTTTATTTTTTCAAAATATTTTGTAGGTATTAATCCAGCTGAAAATTTTCCTACTACGGCACGGCTCATTAGATCATTCACGCACCGTAGTACAAGTGAAGGCACATCAAGAACACCACAAATAGTTAATCAAAGTGAAATTTGTGTAGAAGATATAGAAAAAATTATTACAAATTAGTCTATGCCATTACGAATACAATTAAGATCAATTCCAGAATCAACCAAAGCGAAGGCTTCCACAACAAAGTTGTCACATCCCGACGCTCGGGTCACGTGAAACACCCTCAAACAATCATACTAAGTTAAAAAACAACACCCAACCCGATATTTCACTCTTAAAATACAAGGCAAATATGCATTAAATATAATTGCTAATAGGCTTACAATACACGTTTTAACACCAAAAACATGTAAAACAATATATGGTCCAAAAAGAAACAAAAAGGAAGACTACAGATCTTTCGCCCCTCTTGCTCCTCCAGATCAACCTGCGTGACCGTATGCACCGAAAAAATATTTTTAAATTCCACACCGTGAGCCAAAATTCAGTAGAAACAAGACAAACATGTTAGAAAAACTAAACATGCTGTTGCAAAAAGATATGGATATTTCGACTCACACGAGCCTCAAAACAGTTTGATATATAATACTTCACATGTAATCATCGACTTTCACGAGCCCCACATGCAACACATGTATGTATCGACTCTCATGAGCCCATAAACAGTTCTATAAAATCCACGATGATCTTTTCGGGCTTTCACCGACGGACTACAGCCCCATCTAATGCATTGTTAACCAGAGTTAACATGTATTGGACTTCCGTCCCTCGTTAACCAGAGTTAACGTATGCAACACATACAACCCATACAACATACGCAACACATGCATCTTTAGGTTTTCACCGTATGACCAATATTCGCCCCTCATTATGCATTTTCACAGGTTTTCATCGTAGGACCAATATATGCATGTTCACAGGTTTTTACCGTATGACTAATATCCGTCCCTCATTTTCCATCTTTAAAAACAAAGTTTTCACGCACAAAAACTTGTAGAAACTCCATGTTTTACATAACGACATCACATGCCACACAACTCGTCATCCAACAACCCGAGAAACTAACAAGCAATAAAATGAACCTTAACCCCGAAGGCTAGCTCCAAACCTCCAAAAACTCAATTTTCACAAACGTTTTCACAAAACACTTTCTTTTGCCAAAACTCGCCCTTTTTGAAAAAGAACCAAGGACCCGAACACATCACGCACACAACAATGTATAAACACCACGATTAATAAAACCACGTCATCCCCGAAGACGACAACAAAACAACAACCAACCCCTAAGGACACAACACAACCTCCCAAAACAACAAAACAACCCCAACAGGACATCGGTCGACTGGAGACCCCCATCCAATCAACTGGAAAAGGCAACTAGAATTTCAGAAAATTCTTCCAAAACACAGGTCAGTTAACTGAATGCTCCAATCTAGTCGACTGGATCATCACACTATCGACTCAGTCGACTGGACCACGGAGGAAACGAAACCCTAGCTACGGGAACAGCTTTTCAACCCCAAAATCGAAACAACCAAACTCCCTTTTGATACCCACGGACATATACAAGCCCAAAATTACAACGAAACATTGAAAAGAACACCTCAAAAACCCTTTTTGTCCAACCTAAAGCAACTAAAAATGATTTAGGAACAAAACCTGACTTTTTCAAAACATAAACTAACATTTCATGCATTTTAAACCGGTAAAAACACGTACGATTTTACGTAGTACACTTTAAGACATGAGAGTTTAGGATCCCACCTCGTTGAATCAAAAACCCAACGCCTCAAAAAGCAAACCTCGTGAAGACAAGATTCTGTCCGAATGAACGCATAGCCCACAGTGAGGATAGTAAGAATCCACTATCTGATCGACAAGAATCAAGCCTCGGACCCCCTAAAAACTACAGAGAAGGCAGAGGCTTTGAAACGAAACTTAGCTAGCAAGCTAAGGATTTTTCCAAAAATATCAAAGGTTAGATATTTATAGGCCGCCTGAAAATATCTTTTTTCTTAACTTCGCACCACAACGCCCAATGACCCCGAGATCCAACCTAACATGCATTTATAAGCCTGAACATGCATAAAACGCATATAAACATGCAATTATAAAAATGATAAACAACTCATCAAAAAACACCGCAAAAAGAAAATGGGTCAGGATTTCACAACTCTTCCCTCCTTTAAAGAATTTCGTCCCTGAAATTCAACACCGAATCTCAAGCTAGACACCCTCCATCAACTACCAACAATCTTTAATGCAAATACAGTGACACCACACAACAGCAAGAATGCCCCAGCAACTAAAACCCCAAGACTGTCGTCACACAGAGAAAACAAGTCTTCGAAGAATAGATCGCCACCAAGACCACTTGCGCGTGTAAAGTCCCACCGACACTATCATTACCCATACAACTACCACCCTCGTCGCACTGCCACATACTAGCTCAATCGCACCTCACAATGCACACCAAGGACTATCGCCGCGAGTCCAAACACTCGATGTCAAATCCCCATAATTGGTCACATGAAGTCACTTGTTCCACACGCAAATCTTGCTCAAGTTCTGACGATTACCTGATGACCATCCACGTTGGTACCACATCGCTATCCTGCTGATACTAACAATTTTGTCACTGAAGCTGATAAGATGTTCATCCACGAGCAACAACACAGACACCCAATTCTAAAGAAAACTCACTTAATTCACCTAGAATACCAAAGAACGCACTTCATCTAAACCTTCTTCCTCTATTCGATCTTCCCTCACGAACCAAAATTCTCACCCTAAAGCTACATTAGGTGTCACACCATTGCCCATGACAAAATTTTGCATAACTGAAGACCAGCCCAGTAACACAGCCACAAAACCAACATAGTCATCTGACCTCAACGAGTCACTTGGACCAGATACGCCATACAGACAGAACACCTCACAGGTACCCACCAACCTACACGAATTCAATCATATCTCCCGTGCAACAGCACATAACTCAACGTGTCGCCATCAAATCACTCAACCCAAGAGTAATTCGTCAAGTAACCGACCAAAACTTGCCTCTCACACTTAGCAACTTCTTCTCATACAAAACCCATCATGGCCCTTCCGTCCCAAACCCAACAATCATGTCAATCCCGACAGGTCATAGCAACCAAGGCTTCTCAAACGTTGATTCCTTCATAATCCATACCTTGCCACATTCTTGGATCACTATCCAGACCAACGGTTACACCTAAACATACCACTTACCACAGTCGACGACCACTTCTTGACTCAGCCCACAACTCCAAACAGAACACAAACCCAAACTCATAAGACTATCCATAACACAACCTTAATTTCCAGTAACATACTATCAAGAGGAGTCATCTACCAAAACCAAATCACTAACATTGCTTTAACTGCACTCGAACAAAACTATGCTCATACAAACACTCAGCAGTTTATCAACCAAGGTCAACTTTACGTGGCTAACCCCAACTTACCAATAAGTTTCACTACGCACTCAGCGATCGACACTCAACCCACAACCTTTCCTCTCAGCAACCGACAACAACCGAGGACACATCCCAGACCCAAACCACGGCCTCACCCTCTCCAAGGGTACGCAATGCATATACATAAGAAAATATAAATCATAAAATGCAACACGACGCATTAACATAAACACTAACCACATAATCATGCTAACACTTAGCCACATACGTTCATGCTAAACAAACCCCACATATCGAGGAGAACCGACAAAAGTGACGCATCAATTTGGCTAACCTACTTAGATTCTTTGCCAGAAAATAAGTCGACCAAACGCATTTCTAACTCGACTTCCAAGTTTGTTAATCTAAATGCCCGAAGGCAAGATTAATCAATCCTAAAGTATAACTCCCATGCTCACATATATACCACGTTCTCATGCTCAACAAACTATCATGTTCATGTTATCACAACATCTAAACATATACAATCAAGAACACACATCAAGCACACGCAATCAACCTCATAAGGTGATGCACCATCTTCCCACTGCTCTTAGGTATTCGAACCCAGAGCTATGAAACCATTCTGTCATGCCCCGACGCTGAGGTCATGTGAAACACCCACAAACAACCATACTAAGCTAAAAAATAACATCCAACCCAATGTTTCACTCTCAAGATACAAGATAAATATGCATTAAATATAATTGCCAACAGGCTTACAATACACGATTTCAACACTAAAATTATGTAAAACAATACATGGTCCAAAAAGAAACAAAAAGGAAAACTATAGATCTTTCGTCCCTCCAGCTCCTCCAGATCAATCTGCGTGACCGTATGCACCTGAAAAAAATTTCAAATCCCACACTATGAGCCAAAACTCAGTATAAACTAGACAAATATGTAATAAAAGCTAAATATACTGTTGCGAAAAGATATAGATATTTTGACTCACACGAGCCTCAAAACAGTTTGATATACATTACTTCACATGTAATTATCGACTCTCACGAGCCCCACATGCAATACATGTATGTATCGATTCTCACGAGCCCATGAACAGTTCTACAAAATCTACGATGATTCATACGCAACACATGCAACTTTTTGAACTTTCACCGAATGACTGCAGCCCAATCTAATGCATTTTTAACCAAAGTTAACATGTATCGGATCACTTTTCATCCCTCGTTAACTAGAGTTAACGTATGCAACATACGCAACCCACGCAACACGTGCATCTTCACGGGTTTTTACCATAGGACCAATATCTGCCCCTCATTATGCATATTTAAAACAAGAGTTTTAACGCACAAAAACATGTACAAATTTCACGTTTTGCATAACGACATCACATGCCACACAACTCGTAACATGTACAAATCTCACGTTTTACATAACGGCATCACATGCCACACAACTCGTCATCCAACAACCGGGGAGACCAACAAGCAACAAAATAAAACTCAACCTCGAAGGCTAGCTCCAAACCTCCAAAAAATTAATTTTCACAAACGTTTTCATAAAATACTATATTTTCCCAAATCTCGCCCTTTTTGAAAAAGAACCAATGACCCGAACACGTCATGCACCCAACGATGTATAAACACCACGATTAACAAAATCACGTCATCCCCGAATATGACAACAAAACGACAATAAACCCCTAAGGCCACAACACGACCTCTCAAAATAACAAAACAATCCCAACAGGACATCAGTCGACTTGACACCCCCATCCAGTCGATTGAAAAAGGCTATTGAAATTTCAAAAAAAATCTCCCAAAACACAGGTCAGTCGACTGAATGCGCCAATTCAGTTGACTAGATCATCACACTGCCGACTCAGTTGACTGGATCACCCAGTCCAGTCGATTGGACCACGGGGGAAACGGAACCCTAGCTACAGGAACAACTTTTTAACTCCAAAATCGAAGCAACCAAACTCCATTTTGATACCCACAAACATACTCAAGCCCAAAACTACAACGAAACATCGAAAAGAACACCTAAAAAATCCTTTTTGTCCAACCAAAAGCAACTAAAAACGATTTAGGAATAAAATCGAACTTTTTGAAACATAAACCAACTTTACTTGTATTTTAAAACGGTAAAAACATATACGATTTTACGTAGTACCATTTGAAGACATGAGAGTCTAAGATCCTACCTCGTTGAGTCAAAAACTCGACGCCTCAAAAAATAAACCTCGTCAAAATGAGATTCCGTTTAGATAAACGCGTAGCCTACAGCGAGGATAGTAAGAATCCGCTATCTGATCGCTAAAAATCAAGCCCCGAATCCCCCGAAAACTAGAGAGAAGGTAGAAGTTTTGAAACGAAACTTAACTAGCAAGCTAAGGATTTTTCCAAAAATATCTAAGGCTAGATATTTATAGACCTGCCTGAAAATATCTTTTTTTAAACTTCGCACCACAACGCTCAAAGGCCGGGATCCAACCCAACATGCATTTCTAAACTCGAATATGCATAAAGTACATATAAACATGCAATTATAAAAACAATAAACAACGCGTCAAAAAGCATCGCAAAAAGAAAACAGGTCAGGGTTTCACAAAAATCATCCTGGACTACCAAATTAATTTTAATATACCATTTTTTTATACATAATTGGGTTGAGGGCTGAAAAATTAGAATCATTTATGACTAAATTGGGTCAGGAGATTCTTAACTTCTTTATTATTATTTTTTTATTTAATTTTGTGGAACTAGTTGAAGATTGGTTGTTAAAGGAAAATGCAATAGGATCTTTATTTTTAATTTCATGGGAGGATATTTTTTCTTATATGTGTTTTATATCTTGTTTTAATTGATTTATTTCTTGATAAAGATTTGGTAAAGTTGGTGTTTGTGTAGGTGATATTTGAGTTAATCGAATCAAAATATTTTTAAAATTACATTTTGTAGAAAAAAATGTATTAGGTATGCGTAATGGTGATTTGGTTGTTTCTTCTATATATTTAGAAATGATTGTTTTTCAAATTTCTAGATCATTTATTTGATTAATTATATCTAATATATTTTGTTCTCTTAGTGTTAATACATTAATGCTTAAACCATTTAATTTTAGAATTGCCTGAAAATAATCTTTTTGTGTTTCACAGTAATGACAGCAATCTTTATTTTCCTCAAACGATTCTGAAGAAGTAGAAATAATATCTTAATTTAATTCTTCAAAACAAAAACCAAAGTGATCACTATCAGATTCAGTTTGAGATGTATTGTCTTCAGCATCACTAGGAGGTTGTGTATTTAACAAAAGGTTTTGAATTTATTGTTTCATTTCTTGAGAACAATCTAATGCATTTCTTTTGTCTTTTTAAACATTTATTTGCATAATGCCCAATTTTTTAACATTTCCAGCATGTAGCAGCTTTTTTAGATGTTGATGCCTAGTTAGTATTTTTGGTATATTTATTAGAATATGATGTTTTACGAAAGTTTTGTTTATTATATTTTTGATAGGGTTTATTGTATAATTTTTTATAAGGTTTATACATTTTTTTATATTTATTGTGAAAATACCTTTTCTTTTTGGGTTTAGTTATTGGGTCCAGTGGAGATTTTATAGTATTATAACCAAATTAATGACAAAATTGTTCTAATTTAGTTTTACCTAATCTTTTTTTTTTCTTTAATTGGTTTTTTAATTTAATATCATGGCAAAGAACTAATACTTCAGCACATATTTCAGAAATTAATTCTCCATATTTATATTGATTATATGGAAGGAATCCATGATTTTTATTTCTTATTCTGATTTTTACATTTTCAGCGAATAAAGTTGGTAAATCAGCTATAAATCATTCTTTCCAATAATCTTGATTTATATCATTTCTTTGGTATAATTTGGAAAGAAATATATTTTTATACCATCTAAAATGTGTTAATGTTAGATATCTTAAATTAATTAATAATTCTTTTTTCTTTTCAAAATAATTTGAGTATTTTCTACAAAATGCTGAATTATTGTTGTGACTAGTGTCGTAATTACTTTCACTTATAAGTAAATTATTTTCTAATATGGGATTACCATTTTCTTCTCTTTTAATGGATATTAAGATTCGAGTTCTTTGATTATCAGTTAAATAATTGTCCCACCAACTTCTAAGTTGGCTGAAAAATTCAAAAAATAATAATTCTTCGGCATTGGCATCATTATTATTGGGATTTTGAGCTAAGGCGACATTAGCAGTTATCATCGTATGTTGACCCATTTGAATTATCTGATAGTCAGACTTGCCATTTAAATTCCATTCAACGAGATTAGATCGAAAGAAAGAATAAGAAATATTCATAGATCTTTTTTCATATTGTAAATCAATTGGGGTAGGTCGAGGATAATAATTTCGTGTAAGATGTTTAGGAGTAATATAAGTTTCATTTAATTGAGTTTTTGGAGGTTGAAATTGGTCATATAATTGTAATAATTCATCTTCATCATCCTATAACATATGTATTGATTTAGTTTTTTCTTCTTTAATATCTTATTGCATAGGTTGTGATGATGATGTAGCATTTTGACGAAGTAATTGTTGTTGTTTATATAATTGTTGTAAAATTTTTTGTGATTTTTAGTTTAAAGAATATCGTGATTTTGATCAAAAACGTATTAAAGGTGGATTTCTAAGATGAGTATTTTGGTCCGTTGGTGTTGCTATTTTTAAATCTTGTACAATATTATGTATATCATTTAGTTTATGTAATTGATTATTTAAATGATCTACATATTATAAAACAGAGATTTTTATTCTTGTTACTTGTTCTTCTAGGGTTTGAAGATGAGCATTGGTATAATTTATTTGAAGATGAAGATGCTAATCTGATTGAGCAAAAGAACGTACTCAAATGCCTAGAGCTAAATTAATTATTTTACTAGGAAGATGTACATAATGGATGTAGCCATCAAATGTATCACATTTTTTCTCAAAAATATTTATTGATTGTGTAAGGATAAATTTAGGTATTTGAATATTATTAATTTTGCAAAAAAATAATAATACCATGGAAAAAATAGAATTGCTAATTTAGATATTTCAAGAAAGTGAATATATTTTTGTTTTACAATTTGTACCTCTTTTGACGGATGGTTGCCTGCTAATATTTTTCTATAAAATATGTTAAAATATTTTAAATATTCTTGATCTATTAATTCAATCTCTATTGAAGGAGTAGTGGTAAGAACATTAATATTTAATGTGCTAAAGTGGTTGGACCTCTCTTTGAGATTGAATTTGTGGTGGCATTATTTGATAAAAATTCCATGTATTATTCTCATTAATATCAATTCCTTCAATTTCATGCCTTTTAATAACTCTTAGAGTGATAACTTGTGATTTATTAAGATTAGATTAGAATATTATTGTAGATCCAAGAGGATTAGTAATTCCTTTAAACATTAGAACATAAGTTATCATAGCTTTTAAATATACTCTATATGTTAATTGAAAGTTTAAAAATAATTCATTCATATTATATCTTTTTGTTTACACTTATAAAATTAATGTTTTTAATATTGTAGAATCATATAAAGATACCTCAAAATTAAAAAAAATATTCAAAATATACTAGACCATGTACTAAACTTGTTTTTATTGCGCCTAATCATGCATTAGAATATGATAAATGTCTTAAATCAAGTAAAGAACATATAATTGACTTATTAAGATTTAATTCCCACTTGAACTAAACCTAGATGAAGATAATTAAATTTTTGTTAAATTTTTTTAATTAGGTGTGAATATATATATTAAAGGTTTACTCGTCTACCGCCCACCACAAAAAAA
Organism: Heliamphora exappendiculata; assembly: GCA_034768845.1. NCBI lineage: Eukaryota > Viridiplantae > Streptophyta > Magnoliopsida > Ericales > Sarraceniaceae > Heliamphora > Heliamphora exappendiculata. The sequence goes on along the minus strand of JAOTRH010454231.1, from coordinate 32,726 downwards.
CTCATCGAAAATAGTAAATTCATTACCCATCAATGATTCAATGAATCGTGCCCCAACTGCTTTTGCTTGTGAGTTCTGCTTGTGAATTGTGAAGACAGAAAGTTAAGTGTTGTCTAGTGGCCTGCGGCTCGAGTCAAACAGGTTAAAAAAAATTTAGTATTTTTTTTCAGTCGTTTAGGAGGTCAGCAGCGACAGCAACGAGCGATGGGCAACGAACGATGGACAACAATTGATAGTGAATCAATGACCCTGTGTGACCTGCGGCGTTGCTTCAATGAATGTAATTTTTTTTAATAATAAAACTTGTTTTTCTAATTTATTATTCATTTTTAATATAACACGTTTAATATTTTATTGTTCTTTTGTTATTTTTAATTATTTTTTATTTGGATTATGTATCTACTTTTTTATTTACATGTAATATAATTATTATATAATTTGAATTTCACTTTTTAGACATTCATAATTTTTTTATGTTGACTTGCATAAAGTTATTTTTATTTTCTTTTATCTATTTTTTTAAAGTAATTATTTACTATTATTAGTTAACTTTTTTGTTTTGTTGTGATATTGTTATTTTTGTTTTTATTTGGTGTTATTTTAATTATATATTAGATATTGACGAAATATAAAATAATAAGATAATTTGTATCTTTTTAAAATTCTTATAATAATTATTTTTTAAAAATTTACAAGTACAAAAATATATAAGGGCTTCTTTTCTAATATTTGCCTAGGGCCAATTGTTCTGGGCCGGCCATGCCCAATGTCATGTATGGCGAAACGACAGCGCAACAGAAGGTAGTTCTTACTTAGCGTTGTTCATCAAAGCATTTTGCATCTGTTCGAAAGCCCCATCTATCAAGCTTTTTTCTGCAAACCCGTAGAATCTCAGTCTCGTGAAGAAGAATAGCGATCGGATCAATGGCGATGGCTGCGTTGAGACGAGAGGGAAGGCGTTTCGCCCCTCTGATATCCCCCAATCCTATCAACGCCCTCCGATCTTCCCTCGCGCCTTCCGAGTAAGATCCTGCAACATTTTATCTCTCTCTCTACTCCCTATCTCCTATTATTTTACCTTCTTCGATTGCTTTCTCTTGGAAAATGTTCGATGTACTGATGGTTATGCTCTAATGCTTGGTGTTTCATTTGCTTGATGTGCACTTTTTGATACTTTTTGTGCTTATCAATCCTCGTTAGTTTGTTTTCTCGTGTAAAAACTCCACATTATATTTTCACTTTTTGTAGCTTCTTTTTGGCTGACAAGTTGGTTGAGGCTGTTAAAACCTGTGTAGTTGAATATACAACACATATATCTGCAGACAATCACGTTGGGGTAGATGCAGATCTTTCTGCAGATTTTAGACAAACTCATACACATATCTAGGTTACTGGACGAAGGCAGATTTTGCGGATGATTTCGTTTTGTGTGATGTGGCTCATCTGGTGAGAGTGGAATCCGCGACACTTTGAAGATTTGGAGAGCCCTCTTAGTGAATTTAGGAGCAATTGAATCACTCTTTTGTATAATTGAGAGAAAAAGGAGAGTAATCTGTGTCTTGATCATTTCTTGATTTTGTGGACCTTTTTGATACTCACATGTGTATAGCCTTTTGGTGTTGGTTATTTTGTATACGGATGACATTCCCTTTATGCCTCGCTTATATAATTGTCTTACCTATCAAAAAGAAAAGGAGCAACAATACACTATCAAACAAAACTTGCAATCTTATTTCCCAAACTGAAATTGCAGTTGAGTAGCTCCTACCATGTTATTTTATTGTGTTCTGCTTCCAATACCAAAGTTTTATTACTACGTGTACATCAGCTTGTAAATTTTTAGTAAGTCTACCCTTCTCCATAGATCTATTTATTCGGTGCAAATTCGGGATTGCACATCGCCAACCACCCACACTTTTTTTAGTTGAGGTGGGGAATAAATCTAAAGGAAAGCAAGAAAGAATATAAAAAATGAGGACTGCATAGAGATTTGTCCATTGTTCTTGTCGAACCATTTGTATGAAATCAAAAAGGGATTTAAATAAGAATAGATCATAAACCTACTGTTAGAACCACTTGTCTCATACTCATCGAAAGGAGGGTGGCTCAACAAAAATCTTGTTTAGTCTTTTATCGGCAGAACACTATTGGAACCCAAATACGATGGGAACTTTGTAGAGGTTTTCTCTACTATTTCTAGGAAGTAAAACACTGCATTTTCTCTTGGATGTGGTGACAACAGCACAAGGACTTTTGTACCATTCTAGACAAGCATGGGTACAAAACACTGATATCATTTGAATAATTCACAGCGTATAAGTTGACTCAATATTTTGTATGCGCAAGAAGGCTGGGAAACATGTTAAACAAAAAGGAAAATGTGCTTGTGCATGCTGTCTTTGAATTTATTATGCCACATAAAGTAAAATGGGTTACAAAGGTTCCTGGCTTCCTGGATGCAGAGCTAAAAGTAATTAGCTATTGCTCCAAATTGGGATAGGAAAGTGTAGTATTTATGTCACTTGAACTAGGATGAGAAGAATTATTGAGAGTAAAATATTGAATGAATTCACAGAGAAAGAGAGAGCGATGAAAATTGAATGTCATTATAGGGGACACAAGTTTATTCTAGGGGAGGGTTCCCCAATTGGGTTCACAAGCCGAATGAGATGAGTTGGAGCCTAGACCAAGATGAATGGCTTAGTTGCTAATTGACTGACCTTTTGGTTTATGAACAAATTATATCATTTAACGTGGATTTTGAATTAATTTATGAAAAATAGTTTGCAATCTAGTGAATATCGGAGGAAGGGCCGCCTTATTGATTATATCAAGTTGATCAAATGTGCACAAATCACGTAGTTGTAGTGAGTAAACCTCGAAGTGGATTTGTTTTTGTATCTTTTGACCGAACTGTGCCCTCCATTCATTATCCCCACATTTTGACATACTAATGAAACAAGCTGAGCTGAATTTATGCTGGGTTTAGATTATTTTATCAAATTTTAATAGATGCTTCAGAAACCCTCACTTTTCTTACCTTTTATGGTGGCTGATTCATTAAATATCCAACTTGGTGGCTTAGCTCATATGTATATTGGTAGCAAAAGAAAACAGTACTGTTGGCATTCATGTCACTTTGGAACTTCTTTATAGAAAGCCTTTTCTTTATCCAATTGGACCTGTCTTCTGGTAATTGAATTGGGGCTGGTTTGGTATTATCGGGAAAGCGCTGGGGTGGGGGGCTGAAGTGTACATCCTACATATTGCACTTCTATGAAGGAAAGTTTCATCCGCACAAAAATAATCCGAGAGAAAAAAGAATCAATCAACATACATTTGCAGTTTCTTTATCTGCTTGTAAAACTGTTGACTTTACAATGTTAGCTATCAGGTTATGTTATGGCTTTTAATTCTTATTTGTTGTTGCCATTTCCCATGCAAACAATGAGTTAATACTTACTAATGAAAGGTTATGGAGATGACTGGGGATTGAATACCTTTGATCTCTGGTTTTGAAGACCATGAGTTGCAGAGAGAAAACTAAAAACAGGCGGAAGCAATTAGGGTTTCCCTAAGATGCATCTTTAAGTTTTAATTTTCTCTAGGATGTTATGAATTCCATGTAGTCACCAACAGTTGGTGGAGACAAAAAGATACCTCAAGCATAGGACTTGTGTCAGGTTTTGTAGTTGTCATTTTCTTGATAATTGTGAATTTTGTTAACGGATTGTCTTTAATAGGGTTTCCCAGCCAATGGGATCTGATATAGAGTTAATAATTTTGCGGTATTCATTTAAAAATTCTTGATAATCGTGGATTATTTTGACCGATTGGATTTACAAGGGTTTTCTCCACAATTGGAGTTGATATGGAATTGTGTCTTATATCTATGCATTGTTATCACCATTGAGTAAGAATACGAAGTTTGATTCAATTTTCATGATTTCTTATTGCAATAGGAGTTGTTTTTTTCTTCGTCGTGCATAATAGCTATTTAAAGTCTACTTCTTATTTCACTGCTAGAAGTTTGCGTATAATCTCTGATGCACTTCTAGTCATCTAACAAATTAGCTTGGGTGTCAGGGAGCAGGCCTCTCTTGGAGTCCGTTCTATTTCAACACAAGTTGGTAAGAACTAGCATTATTTTATTGTTGCTTCTGTGCTTTCAGTGATGCTAGGCTTGAAATGTTCTCTGTATTTCAGCTAATATACTCTTTCTTATGACCGTTGATTGTTTATGGTCCTAATTATTCATGCAGTTCGAAACCGGATGAAGAGCATTAAGAATATCCAGAAAATTACGAAGGCAATGAAAATGGTTGCAGCCTCTAAGCTGCGAGCAATTCAAGTTAGAGCTGAGAATTCTCGTGGCCTATGGCAGCCATTTACTGCACTTCTTGGTGACACTCCAAGTATGCTTGTCAATAAACCTTCCTTCTTCATATCCACAAGTTGTGCTTTCTTGAGTTCATTTTCATGCTTATAGTTCAATTTTTTAGTTGTCAAGCCTAATAATTTTGTCCTTTGTACTTTGGATTTTGAGGTAACCAATTTCGTCGTACTCATTGAACTTGGATCATTGTTTCGATGCTATTTATAGTTGTAAATCGTGAATCGAATCGTGCTTCAAATTCCTAGTTTTGCGAATCGTGAATCGTAAGATTCGGCATGAACTATAAAGATGATGTTTAAACACTTCATATGCATGAAATAAAGTGAATAAATTGATATGAACAAAAATTATACAATAAAAACATGATTACAAAATATAAATGTGAAAGACATTTACCTTTGTCAGAAGAGATTTCAGCTCAAATTCAACTAACCATAAGATTCTTTATAAATCATTACAATTCTCCTTTGGAATTTAAAAAATGGACTATGAAGCCTCAAACAGAGTAAAATAAACAGAGGAGAGTTAAACATAAAATACTTCAAAATATATTTTGTATGCTTATTGCTAATAATTAAAAATTTAGAAAAGATGTTGTGGAACCATTGAGTCTAATGATTAAACTCGTATTATTTTAAATTATGTATGCTTGATTAAAATAAAAATAAATAATTTAGCAGAAGTGAAACATCCTAAAAAGATGCATAAAAAAAGAGTTCATAATTTATTGGATTTGTTTAACTTTTATTAAATTCTCTAATCACCAAAAGAGTAACAAATTATGCATTTTTATTTTTATTTACATAATAAACACGCTAAGTTGTATTGAAGTGTTTAAAAAAAAAGAAAATGGTAAATAGGAGATTCAGAATTTGTTGAATCTAATAATTTTAAAAATCACACGAATCGTAAATAGTGAATCGAATCGTGAACTAAATCGTAAATCGTAAAATTCATCACGATTTTATCACAGAATAGATTCGCTCATAGATTCGTATCGATTTATGTATGAATCGTGAATCGAATCATGAACTGAATTGTGAATCGTAAGATTCTGAGAATTAAGATGCTATTATATAGCATCAACAGGATCAACGAAAATGACGAGGTGGTATCGTTCTTTGATGGAAATTGTAGGACATCCCAATCAGAGCCTAAGTGTCCATGTCCATTTGCGGAATTGAGGGGGCTAATTTTGTTAATTTACCACATTCCTCTCTTTTTATCTTTACTGTCACCTCCAAAGCCTTCCCACTCTTTCATTTTCCTCTTTTTTCCTCATCTTTATCGCGCTTATCTTTCTCTCTCTCATCTCTGTTCTTATCCTACGATAGCCTATAGTCCACCCAAAGCCTAGAGCACTATATCTCTCTCTACACGTACATACAGACACATATTGTGTTCCTCTTTCTCCCTCATCCCTCTCTCTTCTCTCTCTCTCATCTCATCTCTGTTCTTTTCCTCCCACAGCCCATAGTCCACCCAAAGCCTGCACCACTCTCTTTACATGTGTGTGCGCGTGTGTGTGTGTGCACATATATATATATATATATATATATATATATATATGTATGTACTTTTCATGTATTATACTGGTTGGGATATTTGATTTTCTATCTGAATTCCTAACACATTGGAATTACGAGATGATCGACTGAAAGTAGATCAGTTTTGTGGTGTATAAAATTGATGAGATCTAGTAGATCGAGATCTAATTAGTGAACTTTGGTAAGGTGTTTGTTTAGATTGTAAAGAGGAAGTACTGGGTCGAGAAGGGAATTGGATTGCCACAGATCCATTAGGAAATTCTGTGATAGTATCGGGTTGGATTTGGTTTTGGGTTGATGATTGAGGTGGCATGATTTGAGAAAAATTCTAAGTATTATTATCTTGGTCATCGGCATCTTCGATTTCATGCGATTTAATCATTCTTGGAGTGTAGACTTGTGAGGTGCTGTAATTGGATTGAAATAAGATGGTTGACCCATGAGGACTAGTAATTCCTTTGAACATATAGGGGCTGAGGTTGTCATGGTTTTGAGATAAACTCTATATGTAATTTGTAAATTTAACGCTAATTGATCCATATTATATCTTTTGGTTTGGACTTGTAAGGTTAATGTTTTTAGGATTGTTGGATCATGTAAAGATACTTCGAAGTTTGGAAAACATTCAAGGTATAGGGAACCATGAGCCAAACTTGTTTTAATTGTTCCTAAGAGTGCATCTGAATAAGATAAATGTCTTAGGTCGACAAATGAACAGATAATTGATTTATTTAGATTTAATCTTGTCATAGGTTTAATACCTACTTGGACTAAACCTAAGTGTAAAAAATTGAATTTTTGTTGAATTTTTTTAATTAATTGGGGATCTAATAATTGAAAAGTTTGATATTGATTTGTAACCGGTAAAATTTTCTCTACTGTTTTAATATTATAAGTTTGTTTTAATTCAAAATTTTTGTTATATAATTCATTTATATTTTTCTTGGCATATTCTAGTTGGCTAAAACTTTTTCCATGTGTTCAATTGTAATTTCATTTTGATTTATAATTTGAGGTGTTTTTGATGAACCTTATCCAGTAAGGTTGTGTGTGAATGATCTGATTAATTTAGCCATAATGTAATTGTGTTTTGTAACAGTCAATAAGGGAGTGTGTGCTAGGCCTTACAGACAAACAATGGAGACTTACAATCTGTGCTCCATAGTCATGCCGTTCCGGTTTCACTATTATGACGAGTTACGCTGCATGTATACAAGCATGGCTTTGATACCATCTCAGGTCCACACGTCAAACTTGGATCTTGTTAATCAAAACACATGCAAACTATAAAATAAAATGTAACAGATGGATAAAATAAAATGTAACAGACGGATAAAATAAAACTTTGATAATATATTTTTGAATACTTACAATCTTAATGTAGAAGACTGAAAGTAAATTTGAGAGAGGGTTTGACAACAAGAGAGAATTGGAAATGTGGGTTCTAACTTAATCTGCCTCACAGAAGGGGAGAGCAGTCCCTTTTATAAGTGAGGACACAGCCTTGGACTTGAAAAAACATTGGAAAATAAAAATTGTACAGTATAGAGGAATGATTGAAAACACTTTGCTTTTTGAAAATTCTTTCGACTACTATTCATGATCAGTAGTATGCCAGGGAACTATGCTTGCCTGACTTGTGAACAGTGAGAATTGTTGATCTGTTGATAATTGAGGCACTGTAGCCTTTTTGACTTTGGGAATAGCAAACATTACCGTGGGATCACATGCGTTGTACAATGGCATACTGATTGTGTTTGGGAACTGTGCTACTTTTGACAATTTGGACAACATCTTTGAAAGTTGAGCATTGAGTAGATTCATTCATTGAGCATCTTGGCCGACACAATTAATGGAGTTGGTGGAAAGCATTTCTTTTGAAAATGGAAAGAATAATTGGTTTGGAAATGGTATGGCTTCGTAATGAAGCAGAATCGAAATTAATGCCAAAGTAATCATCTTCGTTGGATTGAGGACTAATTGGACTGGTAGGAGATAACATTTCTCTTAATAAATCATCTAAATCTAATTGGGAATTCATTTTTTGAAGAATTGCTTTTTTCAAAGCATCTTTGGACTTAACAATGAGGGATATTTTGAGATAATACTTGAGTGCAAATGGCAGCAAGATTGATATTGAGAAAATCAGTAGAGGATGACATGGTTGATTTGGGCAATGAGGAGGAAGCAACTTTGGAGGCATAGGTAGCTTTGGATGTAAAGGTTTTCAAATAATATTTGTGAAGAAAGTCAGGGTAATATTCTTTTGGGATTTCATATTTATCTCACTGTTTGGAAGCATAAAGGCAACACAAATAGAGAATATTTTGCTGGACATCATATGTAAATTGCCAGGTCAAGAGCCATGGCAGGTTGAAATCAGCATAAAAATGGAGGATAGATGGATGCAAAGGATTGGTATGTTTGGTATAGAGTTCAAAAGTTTGAAGGAGAATAGGAGGAAGGATGTTCGGGTGAGGACCAAATTCATACCACAAATTGAAAAACCAACTAGGGATGACTGATTGAAAATTGTTACAATATTTGATAAACCATGAGTGTCATCATGGAATTTTGCATATAAAAAACATGTCTAAAAGCATTTTGATAATCATTAAAATCGTAATTTTGTGGACGTATGGCAGTATTTTTAAATTGTTTTGTAAAATCTTTGCCAAGTCCCCATTCAGATTTGAAAATAATTTTTTGTATAACATATTTAGAATAATGAAAAGTTTCACTGTTATCATTTGAATTGTGTTTTATTTTTATGAATCCAGTCTCAGTGAGAATAAATTTATAAAAAAGTCTTGAGGGTGAATTTGCGTTTGGTGGATAACACTACTTTAATGGCAAATAATTGCCGGTAAGTTTGGTGAAAACATTTGAGGTTTGAGACTCTGATGCAGCCAAAGTATTTTCCAAATTTGATATGAAATCAGGATTTTGGCAAATTCAAATTGAAGAAAAGAATAGATATAAGACTGAATTTACAGTGCCCTTTGGTCATTATGAATGGAATGTTATGCCATTCGGTCTAAAAAATGTTCTATCTGAATTTCGAAAAGTAATGAATGATATTTTTAATCCTTATAACCAATTTAGTATACTTTATATTGATGATGTTCTTATTTTTTCACCATCAATATCCCAACATATTAAACACCTTAATAAATTTTATAATATTATTAAAACAAATGAATTAGTGTTAAGCGCCTCCAAAATGAAATTATTCCAAACAAATGTCAGATTTCTAGGTCACAATATTCATCTTAGTACAATCATTCCCATAGAACGTTCTATAGAATTTGCTAACAAATTCTAGATGAAATTACAAATAAAAATCAATTACAAAGATTTTAGGAAGTCTAAATTATATTTCAAACTTCTATAAAAATATTTATAAAGTTACAAAATTATTATATCAAAGACTTAGGAGTAATCCTAAGTTGTGGACCTTATAACATACTCTTGCAGTACAAAGAATTAAAAAACATGCTAAATAACTCCCATGCTTAAATCTTCCAGATCCCACAGCATTCAAAATAGTTGAAACCGATGCCTCAGAATTAGGTTATGGTGGGATATTAAAACAACGAAAAGTTAATAAAGAGCAATTAATTAGGTTTACTAGTGGTGTGTGGAAACCCACTCAACAAAACTATTCTACAATTAAAAAAGAAATTTTATCAATTGTTTTATGTATAATAAAATTTGAAAGTGATTTATTAAATCAAAATTTTTTATTAAGAATTGACTGCAAAGCTGCGAAAGAGGTTTTACAAAAAGAAGTTCAAAATATTTTTTCCAAACAAGTTTTTGCATGTTGGCAAGCAATCTTAAGTATATTTGATTTTGATATTAAACATATTAAAGGTACTATCAATGCACTTCCGGATTTCTTAACCCGAGAGTTTCTACGGGGTTATGTCCAATCCAAACAAGAGCAAAGCTCGTTAGGGAACATCTTCCAAAGTTCCTTCACAGGTAATGATGAGTCCAAGAAACCCAACACGCACACAGCTTACTAAGGCAAGACCCCTCTTAGCAAAGCCTTAAAAGCACAGCCGAAATACATCTCTCATGAAACCAGAATCCCTATTATCCCTCTTGAAGATGAGGATTTCAAAGTTTTACAATCTACATAAGAGTCTCAAACCTCAAATGTTTTGACCAAACTTATCGGCAATTATTTGCCATGAAAGTTGTGTTATCCACCAAACGCAAATTCACCCTCAAGACTTTTTTATAAATCCATTCTCACTGAGACTGGATCCATAAAAGTACAACACAATTCAAATGACAACAGTAAAACTGTTCATTAATCTAAATGTGTTATATAAAAAACGATTTCCAAATCCGAATGGGGACTTGGCAAATATTTTACAAAACAATTTAAAAATACTGCCATACGTCCACAAAATTACAATTTTAATGATTATCAAAATGCTTTTAGACATGTTTTTTATATGCAAAATTCCATAATAACACTTATGGTTTATCAAATTTTATAACAATTTTCAATCAGTCATCCCCAGTTGGTTTTTCAATTGGTGGTATGAATTTGGTCCTCACCTGGACATCCTTCCTCCTATTCTCCTTCAAGCTTTTGAACTCTATACCAAACATACCAATCATTTGCATCCATCTATTCTCTAATTTTATGCTGATTTCAGCCTGCCATGGCTCTTGACCTGGCAATTCACATATGATGTCCAGCAAAATATTTCCTATTTGTGTCGCCTTTATACTTCCAAATGGTGGGATAAATATGAAACTCCAAAAGAATATTACCATGACTTTCTTCACAAATATTATTTGAAAACCTTTAAATCCAAAGCTACCTATGCCTCCAAAGTTGCTTCTTCCTCATCACCCAAATCAATCACGTCATCATCTATTGATTTTCTCAATATCAATCTTGTTGCCATTCGCACTCAAGTATTATCTCAAAATCTCTCATTGTCCAGGTCCAACGATGCTTTGAAAAAAATAGTTCTTCAAAAAATAGTTCGTCAGATGATTTATTAGGAGAAATGTTTTCTCCTACCAGTCCAATTAGTCCTCAATCCAACGAAGATGATTGCTTTAGCATCAATTTTGGTTCTGCTTCATTATGAAGCCATACCATTTTCAAACCAATTATTCTTTCCATTTTCAAAAGAAATACTTTCCACCGACTCCATTAATTGTGTCAGTCAAGATGCTCAAAGGATGAGTCCACTCAATGCTCAACTTTCAAAGATGCTGTCCAAATTGTCAAAAGTAGCACAGTTCCCAGACACAATTAGTATGCCATCGTACAATAGATGTGATTCCATAGTGATGTTTCATATTCCCAAAGTCAAAAAGGCTGCAGTGCCTCCAATTGTTAGTAGATCAACAGTTATCACTGTTCACAAGTCAGACAAGCATAGTTTCCCGACATACTACTGGTCATGAATAGTAGTCGGAAGAATTTTAAAAAAGCAAATAGTATTTTCAATCATTCCTTTGTATTGTACAATTTTTATTTTCCAATGTTTTTTCAAGTTTGAGGCTTCGTCCAAATTTACTTTCAGTCTTCTACATTAATATTGTAAGTATTCCAAATTTCGAAGTGTATAATATTAAAGTTGTATTTCATATTACTCGTCTTTTACTTTGGTTTAGAATTTGTATGTGTTGATTTGATTAACAAGATCCAAGTTTGATGTGTTGGCCTAAGATGGTATTTGAGCCATGTTTGCATATGAGCAGCGTAACTCGTCGTAATAGTGAAACCGGAACAACATGACTACGGAGCAAAGGTTGTAAGCCTCCATTGTTTGTCTGTAAGGCCTAGTACACACTTTCTTATTGACTGTTACAAAGCACAATTACATTATGGCTAGATTAATCAGATCATTCACACACAACCTTATTGGAGAAGGTTCATTAAAAACACATCAAATTATAAATCAAAGTGAAGTTGCTATTGAACACATGGAAAAAGTTTTAGCCAACTGGAATATGCCAAGAAAAAATATAAATAAATTATATGACAAAAAATTTGAATTAAAACAAACTTATAAGATTAAAATAGTAGAGCAAATTTACCAGTTACAAATCAATATAAAAAATTTCAATTATTAGATCCCCAATTAATTAAAAAATTTCAACAAAAATTCAATTTTTTACACTTAGGTTTAGTCCAAGTAGGTATTAAACCTATGACAAGATTAAATCTAAATAAATCAATTATCTGTTCATTAGTAGACATTTATCTTATTGAGATGCACGCTTAGGAACAATTAAAACAAGTTTGGCTAATGGTCCCATATGCTTTGAATGTTTTCCAAACTTCGATGTGTCTTTAAATGATCCAACAATCCTAAAGACATTAACCTTGCAAGTCCAAACCAAAATATATAATATGGGTCAATTAGCGTTAAATCTACTAATTACATATAGAGTTTATCTCAAAGCCATGACAACCTCAGCCCCCTATATTCAAAAGAATTACTAGTCCTCACGGGTCAACCATCTTATTTCAATCCAATTCCGGCACTTCACAAGTCTACACTCCAAGAGTGACTAAATGGCATGAAATCGAAGATGCTGATGACCAAGATAATAATACTTGGAATTTTCTTCAAATCATGCCATCTCAATCATCAACCAAAAACCAAATCCAACCCGATACTGTCACAGAATTTTCTGATGGATCTGTGACAATCCAATTCCCTTCTCGACCCAGTTCCTCCTCTTTACAATCTAAACAAACACCTTACCAAACTCCACTAGTTAGATCTTGATCTAGTAGATCTCATCAATTTTATACACCACAAAACCGATCTACTTTCAGTCGATCATCTCGTGATTACAATATGTCAAGAATTCAGATAGAAAATCAAATACCCCAACCAGTATATCATACTCCTGATTTTCAACCAACTGATAATATAGAAATTGATTTAAGTACATTTAATATCAATGTTTTAACTATACCCAAAACGCCAAAAGTTAATGAAGAAATGATGAAACAAATAGATCAAGAATACTCAAAATTTTATAATAGATTAAATAGACAAATTTTTACACATTTACATGATTAAGAAAAAGTATGAGATTAAACGAGAGTATATTGACTTTTTAGAAAATTCTGATGTTGCCATTCGATTTTTCCCTTGGTATTTTAATATTTATTGTCCTAATAATGACCTTGATGTCCCTGAATTCATTTTATCCAAATCTATTATTACTTTTGAGAAAAAATGGACTACCACTGATGGTAGTGGATTACAATCAATTCATCCTCCTAGTCGTATTATCCAATTAGGCCATGGTATTAAGGCTCGTCCTTTTGCCGAATCTGACCAACATCTTCCTCGACTATTCAATTATACTAATACCCATCTCTAAACTCTGGGAGAACAGGTAAATAGATTGGAAAAACTTGAACAAAAGGCTGCTGACGTTGTTAGTTCCAAAATTGATGCTATTTATAATTTAGCTACACCAATTTCTCGTCATATACAATAAAATCCATCCTTAGTCAAATCCTTACCATTACCAAGATATAAATTACAAAATCCATCACAAGAATTTATAGATCAATTATATAAGTCATTAAGGCTCTGTTTGTTTCGACGTAAAATATTTTGCTATAAAAAATATTTTACATGTAAAATGATTTTGTAAAAATTATTATTTTTACTTGTATTTTCTGGTGTTTGGTTAAAATTTGAAAAATGAGAATGAGAGATGAGAGTGACCAAAAGCGGGAAAGATTCGGATGAAGGATTCGGGATGGATTCATGTGGTAAAGATTTACCTCTAATTCTCTCCTTATTTGCTATGAGAATGACCAAATGCGGTAAGGATTGGGTGAAGGTTCCGAAGGCGCATTCCAAAATTAACTTACGAGTCAATTTTTTGTAAGTCAAATTTGGTCTAATGAGGTAAAATATTTTATTAAAAAATATATTTTACATAGGTATTATCAGCCAAACAGTGAAAATTAAGTAAAATGTTTTACCCAAAAATATTTTACGTCGAACAAATGAAGCCTAAATTCACAACAATCTACAACTCAAGCCTCAACTTCTACTCCTGATAAGGATGAAGAAGAAAATCCAAAATCAATACATGTATTAGAAGAAGAAGAAGAAGAAGAAGAAGAAGAAGAAGAATTAAAAACTTATATTCTCAATTCCAAGAACCTCCACATCAAATTTAAGAAACATATATAACGCCCAAACCAGTAACAAAAAATTATTATTCTCGTCCAACTCCAATAGATCTTCAATATGAAGAAAAAACATATCCAATGATATGTAATGGATCCAATCTAGTTGAATGGAATCTTGATGGAAAATCAGATTATCAAATCATTGAAATGGGTTAACACATGATTATGGCCGCTAATGCTGCCTTAGCCCAAAATCCCTCAAATACTAATGCAAATGTGGGTGAATTATTAATTGCTGGATTTTCTGGCCAACTTAAAGGTTGGTGGGACAATTACTTAAGTGAAAATCATTTGTCAAACGAAATGAACACGGTCTTCCTATGGGAGAAAATTGTTTACTTATAAGTGATATTATTACCACCTTAATTACATCAATAATTTAACATTTTGTAGGCAATGCACAAATTGTTCACGAAAGAGGAAAAATAATTATTAATTAATCTAAGATGTCCAACATTAACCCATTTTAGGGGTATAAAGACGTTTTCTTGTCCAAAGTATACCAAAGAAATGATGCCAATCAACATTTTTGGAAAGAACATTTTATAGCAAGACTTCCAAAGGGCCGGACCTGACCAATCGGAGGCCCTAAGCAAATACTTAAAAAGGAGCCCTATACATTTTTATATTTGTAAATTTAAAAAAAAATCATTATAAAAATTTAATAGGATACAACTATTATGTTGATTCATATTTCATCAATATTTAAATTATAATTAAAATAATACCAAACAAAAGAAAAAGTTACAATATCATAATAAAATAAACAAGTTGAGCCAATAATAGCAAATAATCACCTAAATACTACCCTTCTGGCATTTTTGATTGCAAAATTACTAATTAATGTTTCATAGTCAAGTTTATCTACCATTTTTTTTTTCAATAGACAACATTGCCAATCCATTCAGTCTTTCTTGTGGCAGAGTTGATCGCAGATAAGATTTAATTAACTTTAACTTTGAAAAGCTTCTTTCCCCTGATGCAACTGTAACTGGTATAATTAACAATATCCTGTACACAATCCATGTGCTTGGAAAATAACCATCCATTAGGTTCAAATAATTCAGGGCTTCAATTGGTTTCTTTGTTTCTTTTGGCAGAACTTCTTTCAAGATCTTCAATTCAGAAAATAAATCTCTCCCATCAATATCAGAAATCCCATCATGCTTCAAAGAATCTTGAAGATTGGTGCAATATGTCTTTAAACATTCATCGTTGCTAGAATTTAACTTATTCAAATCAAACAGAAACCCAATAGTTTTCTCATAATTTTGAAATTGCTCGAACCTGCATTTAAGTGAAGAAAGAGCTTGATCTATGATATATTTGAAGTAATTAGCTCTTTGTTGATATGTTCTTACATGCTTTTATCAATTGTTTCATTTTTTTGCAATCTCATCTCCAATTCAGCCCATTTGCTCATGCAAGTAATATGCTCATCACTAGTTTCATGACTTTTAAGTCTCTGACCAAGATTTCTCCAGTCTTTGAATCTTTTATTAGCCAATTGAGTCTTATTTTCATCATGCTTAAACAATTTACAACCAAAACAAAATACCTTGTTCAAAGTACCTGATTATACTAGCCATTTCTTGTCACGCTTCTCTCCATTTGATAAATGTCGTATATATTGCGTTGAGGAGAAATGTTTACCAAAACTATCTCTAGGAAAATTTAAATCATCATTCGTTCTTGTAGGACCTCTTTCAACTAATAAATCTCTAAAATTCTAATCAATATGGTTCCTATTACATGGATCACTAATATTAAAAGGACCATATTCTTCACTTTGATGCTCAAAACCCCCCAACTTCTTCATTATCATTCTCATTTTCCTTCACATTGGTCCCTTCATTAACTTCTCCACTATCATTATCTTTTTCTTTGTATTCTTCATTTATCGAATCTTTATGATCTTCAGTCTCCAAAACTTCAACAAAATTTGAATTCTCTTCTTGTTTCTTATTACTAAAAAAACTTTTCAAGAGCTCCCACTTGAGATTGAATTAATTCTTTCACTTTTTGTTTTTCTTTTCTTTTTTTAGATCCAGACAAATACTTTCTAGGATGCATTTTTTTTATAAAAAATTCTGCAAATAGAAAAATAGACATGAGAAAATAAAAATAAATTTTGAAAATCAACATGGGAAAATTATTAATGCTTAAAAGTTAAACTCAAATCATGTAACCATCATGTAAATAAAAAAAAAAAGATGCATAATCCATTAAATGACAGAACATAAAATGAGAATTAAAAAATGACAGAACATAAAATTAAAAAATGTGATGAACTGATAAATCATAAAATAAAATGAGAATAAATTACCTTTTGAGGAAGACTGGATGAGGATCTGGAAGACAGCTTAAACCAGAAGAGCCGAGAACAACAGAACGCCAAAATGGAGGAAGATGAACACGGCAACTGTCGCTGCCACCGTCAAGCTCGTCGCCGTTGGCTGTGTTTTGGGAAGAGGCTATGTACCTGTGTCGCGACTCGCTCAGTCGCTCGTCGCCATCGGCTGTGTTTCGGAGGGGAGGAAGAATGGAAGATGAAGAGTGCCTGTTTGTTTTAGAAAAGGCTGTGTTTCACAGTTTTAGAGAGGATTTAGGTCAAATTTGATAAAGATGGGTTTGGATTTGGTTTTTTTTGGGAAGTGGGCCTTTTTAATTTAATATATATTGTTTTGGGTTTGTATTTAGGTTTCTTTGGATAGGGCCCCTTATTTTTAATTAAAATTTAATTTTTTAATATTATACAAAGTATAATAAAAGGCATTATAGATTTGGGGGCCCCATTTTTTAAGCAAAAATTGGGGGCCCAAAGCGGTTGCTTTATTCCCACAAGAGAAGGGCCGACCCTAGACTTCAACTATTATTTGCTGAAAAAGTCAAAACAAGAATCCATAATAAAAATCAAGGATTAATTCCATATCACAATTACACTTATGGTGAATTAATATCAGAAATATGTGCAGAAGGCTTTGTCCTTTGCAATGATATTAAACTTAAAAATCAATTAAAGAAAGAAAATTAGGAAAAACAGAATTAGGACAATTCTGTTATCAATATATATCATGTGGCATAAATTCTCCTCCCCTTCTCTCTTTTTCTGCAGTCTCTCTCTCCCATGTACAGATATGCATTTGCATGTATCTCATGTATTACCCCCTCTAATTTTACTTTCTCTCTCTCTCTCTCTCTCTCTCTCTATATATATATATATATATATATATATATATATATACAAAAAAACACACACACACACACACACACATATATATGTATATATATCTGTTTTGTATGTTACTGTCATTCCATATTCACTCAATTGTATGCTAGTTATTCTTTTGGCCTTCACAGATTTGTGTCAAAAGTATAGCCTAATCTTTTGTACTTGCAAAACAAATAAGAAAACTTATAATTCAGTTTACTCTGCAATTTGTCGCCTTCAGTGTCTACTGGATTCTTTTCTCCCAAGGAAAGTGACACCTTGACCTTGATTGTTAGAGGTGAAATCAGACTGGAATAAGCTGGAAAATTTGTCCAACTCAATCTAAGTTATGATCAACAGTTAAAAAACTGAGTTATCTTTTGAAGCTTTGCCAATGTCTTGTCCAAATTCAAAGCTTGGAAGCACAACTCAGCTCAAAACTCCCATTTTTTTGTATAATGCCAATGTATTTGAGTTGAGGTTTCTCATATGCGTTTCTCTGTAAAATGGTTTTCGGGTTGCATGCCAACCTATCCAAGAGTGAAATGATTCCTGGGGGAGAGGTGGATGAGATGAAATCCCTGCCTTGAAATTTTGGTTTCTGAGTAGGAGCTCATCCCCCTCTTAATTGGGCCTTCCCTTGGGGGCCCCATTTAAAACAAATGTGGTCTGGAACCCTATGGTTGAGAGGTTTGAGAAGAGATCGGCTCTTGGAAAGGGAAAAATTTTCCGGCAGTTGGTTGACCCTCATTAAGATCAGCTTGTTTATTTTGTTCACCAACTTCATGTTGTTTTTAACCATTGGCATTTCAACAGTCTGAAGAGTAGAAAAGCTTATTAAGATCTTTTATGGAAAGGGATGGGAGAAGGGTTCAAATTTTCATATTGTTGACTCGAAGGTGGTTCTTGTTCCTAAGGAAGGGGGTATGCTAGGTATTATCGATTTCTTTTCTTTCACCAAGGCCTTACATAGCAAGTGGTTGTGGGGGCTTTCCTTTTCAAAGGAAAGCCTTTGCTGGAGGGTGGTGGTTGGAAAGTATAGGCGTGGTGGAGGGTGGTGGTTGGAAAGTATAGGTGTGCGCGGGGGTGGGCATCAAGTTTAGCTAGGGGGCCTTATGCGATTGGGGTGTGAAAAGGGATTATAAGGGTGAATGATTTTTGGAAGTAGTCGGCTTTTTAGTTGGGGAATAGCCCGGGGTGCAATTCTATTAGGATACTTGATGTGGACATAGAACGTTACATGATACATTGTTTGGATCTCTCCTGTATTGTGGTGGATGTGGAGACCTCATTTGTAGACTATTGGGACCTAGTACACGGTGGAGCATGGTTGCTAGGAGAGAGCGCTTGAAGATTGTGAGAATGGTTCAGTGAAAAGAGTATTTGACCTTGCTTTCCAATTTTGCTATTCAACTGGAGGTTGAAGATTCATTGATTTGGAATGGTGGAAACAATTGTAAATTCTCAGTGGTGTGGAGATTAAACATTTTCTTAGAAAGGGATGTGGAGAACTCATGCTTCATTGACGGTGGCTTTCTTTGCTTGGACAACCATGAAGTAGGTGATTCTCATTATTGATAGCCTAAGGAAGCATGGAAAGAATATGATGGATTGGTGTTGAATGCGTTTGAATGCGGGGAGGTTGGTTAATCTCCTTTTGTGACATTGTTTGATGGCATATCAAATTTGAGATGTGATTCTTGTTCTTTTTTTGTGTTTCTTGGGTGGTGCCTTGTTTAGTGCAAGACCTTTTTGGGTTGTTGGCGTAGATGGTGTCTAAGGCAGAGTTGTCAAATGGTAAATCGAAATCTTAGTTTTGTGAATTGTGAATTGTGAATTGTGAATTGAACCGAACCGAGATTAGTAAAATTCAACATTAACAATAAAAATGATGTTGAACACATCTTTTATAAGAAATAAACTAAAATAAAACACGTCATATGTATGAGATATTATAAATAAACTAATATTAATACAAACTATACAATAAGAGTATGATTACATAATTTGAAAGACATTTACCTTCATTAGAAGAAAATTTGCTCAAATCCACATAACCTAATATTGCTTAAATTATAGTATATTCTCTTTCGAATTTATAAATGGATCAATAAATTTCAAAGGAGAGTAGAATAATAGAAGAGAATAGGTGAGAACTTTTTAGGTTAAACATAAAGCAGTTTAAAACGTGTGTTCCATTCTTATTGCTTGTTAAAAAAAGGTTTTAAAAAATGTTATAGAATTGTTGAGTTCAACTGATAAAACCCATATCATATTAAGTGTTGCTTGTTTCACGAAAATAGCAATAGATAATTTACTAGTTGTGTTATTTTCATCTATAAACGTCCTTAAAAATGTATTTTGATATTTTTTTATATATAAATGTGAAATAAGAAAAAGTATTAAAAACCTATTGGATGTGCTTGGTTCTTAAATACTGTAATCACCAAGCAAAAAATTATGCATAATTATTTTATATTTTGAAAATTAACACATTAAGTTGGAATATATCATTTTGTTTTCAAAAAAAGAAAAACAAAAAAAGAAAACAAGTGATAAATATGGGTTCAAAATTTATCAAATCTAATAATTTTAAAAATATCATGAATCATAAATAGTAAATTGAATCTTAAAAATGATGAATCATAAATAGTAAATCGAATCATAAATCGTACCATTTATCACAATTCTATTCCAAAATACATTAACTCATAAATTCATATCGATTTATGCATGAATTAAGAATCGAATCGTGAACTGAATCATTAAATTGTAAGATTCTAATAACACTGTAAAGAATACCAGAGGAAACCTTGGGATGCGGCACCCTTTTTTATATTTTGTTGGATTTGGAGGGAAAGGAAGTGTAAATTTTTCGAGGGGGAGGAATGCTCTATTCCTGTGTTGAAAGGAAGGGTAGTTTCTTCACAAAAGTCTTTGTCTCATATGGCGGTGGGACGCGTCCCCTTCTCTTTCTCCTTAAAGTCTCATCTATCTTAGAGTTTTTTTTGGCTTGAAGTTGATTTCCACCATTTTTAGGATTCTTTTGAGGAGTTTTGGGCGGAGTTGTACATTCGTGTAGATTTTGAGATTGGTACTCTTTGTTTTTGCGTACTCCATGTTTAGCGTGTACATGATTGTGCCTTTTTGGACACTTTAAAGTTTTAATGGTACTTTCCTACTTGTAAAAAAAAAAAAAGTCATCATTGAGAAGTTCATTGAAAAGTTCAAACCATCAATGATATGTGCAACCTCATTCATGTTTTTGAGAATTGGTGAAGGAAGGTTCTCATGGTAGAAGTAAACAATTTCTACTAATCAAAAGCTGGCAAACAGAGAAGTATTTGAATCCCCTGAGCACCACACTCTTCTACTAATTATGATAAATAGAGATTGACACACAATGTTCCTTCGTGTCTTACTGCCAATCAATCACTGTAAATCATTTTTAGAGTTGATTTTAGTGTTGGTGGCATGTCAGCCCGTGGGGGTGGGTTGGAGATGGAGGTGTAGGGAAGTGGGTGCTGCTCGTGCCTGTGGTGGAAGATACAGTGATGGAGGAGATGATGGTGTTGTGGGAGAGTAGAGTGGGAAAGAGAAGAGAAGAGTGGGTGATAAAGGAAGAAGAAAGAGAGAGTGCCTATGTGTTAGTTCTAGGCAACTCAAGAGGGGGGTGAATTGGGTCTTAAAACATTAATAACAATTTTTAAAACCTTTTCGAAATTTTTTTAATATAGCAATCAAATATAGCAAAATAATCAAAGATTAAAACAATGCAAATATTAAAGAGGTTAGGGATAGAGAGAATGAACCATACAATAAGAATTTATAGTGGTTCGGCTTCTTTCAAGTTTGCGTCCACTTTTCAAGTTTCTTCTTGAGAATTTTCACTATATAGAATGCTTAACAGGCGTATTCAAAGCCTTACAACCTCAAGATTTCACTTGAGAATATCCACACGGATACGAATGTTTACGGGCACATTCAAAGGCCTTACAACAGTAGCAAGATGATCCTATGAAAACAATCCCCTGTTTTCTTCTAATCACTCTTGAGCTCTTCTTTGATGAGATTTACTCACTCACTCATAGGACAAAAGGTGACTCACCTTTGAATACAATAAATGAAGTGATTAAATGAGAAACACTCATTCTTTTTACAGAAATTGATTGACAATAAATAAAGAGGTAAAGAGATGAGGAACAAGAGCTGGAGTTCTGCAATAAATGAAAGTTTGAAGATTTTGAGTTTGAATCAAGCAATAGAACAATGATTTAGTAAGTCTCTAGAAAGATTAAATGCTGAGGAGTAACTCCTTATATAAGTTCTTGAGCATTCTTGATCGTTGGAGGTAGGTGAGGGTATTAAATGCCAAAAATTCAACCGTTGAAGTCTGCCGCGAATTTAAATTTCCGTTGCAGGTGTCGAGACAAAAGCTTTTGGGTCGACACAAAATGTCTAAGGTAAGGTTCTTCAAGTGATTGGGTCGACAATTTTTCTGAGGTGTCGACACAATTTCTGCACTCTTCCTCATCAAAACCACGGTGTGGACACGAATGGATATTGTGTCAACTCAATTGAATTTCAGCATCCGGGAGATGACAATTTGTGTCGACACAAATCTTTTTGGTGTCAACACTAAAATTCTGCAGGAACTCTCGGGATATTTGCGTCAACTCATTTGGACATTGGTGTCGACACCAAATTTCTTCAGGCGAGCTCGGGATATTTGTGTAGACTCATCTTCAATTTTGTGTCGACACCCAAAATTTGCAAGTGGCCTCGGTACTTTTGTGTCGACTCATTTAGCATTTGTGTTGACTCAAAGTTCTGGATAACAAAAATGAGGAACCACTTTCGTGTCGACTCATTTTGAGTCCAGAGAGTTTCGGTTCTTTTGTGTTGACACAAAACTCATTTTGTGTCGACACTAGCTTTTAATACCTGGAAACAACTTTAACGGCAAGTTAGGGTGTCAAACTATTTGTTCAAAGGTGTTGACATACTTGATATCTTCAAGTATACTTTACCCTAAAGTTTTGACTCAATTATCAATTGGGTTCAACACAAAGTATTCTCGAGAATACTTAGGTGTTTTAATTCTCTTGAGAGATAAGTCATGTCTTTTGGTTAAAGGTGTCAACTCATTTGTTCAATATGTGTCAAACACTTTTTTTTTGATAAATATAAATATTATCCTTTTAAATCCATTTATTCTTAGAAAATAAATTATAAAAATAATCAAAATTAATATAAAAAGTCCTTGGGCTAACAATCTCCCATTTTTTGATGATTACAACCATTTCAACTTTTTCTAGAAAACATTTAAAAAAATTTTTAACAAGAGTTCTTCCTTTATCGATATACTTTAAACAGAATATGCATTCGTAAAAGCTAGGCATTCCATCAACATGATAGTATACATTTTAAAGATGATTTGCAATATAAACCTAGAAGTATTATGAGTTTATTAAAGATTTGTGCATCACAACAATTATGTGCAAAGTGATTTGTCCAAAATCCAAAAAGTCATACATATAGATTAGCTATCAAAAGAAATTTATTGTACACAAATATTCATCCATAAGTATAAAAAGTTTAAACTATTCAACCAAACCATTCAATCACAACAACAAGAAATGTATGTTAAAGGATGCATCTTCTCCTTCAATATCAAAAAAACTACTGAATGAATGTTAATGCTTTGTTACTTCTTCACTTCACTCTCCCCTTCACTTCACCTTCTCCCCTTTTGGAATCGTCAAAAAAGGGTAATCATTGATCATCCATGAATTTTTTGAACTTTTTCTTCTCCTCTGCTTTCTTTTTTCTCTCAGAAGCGTGTTCCTTCGATGATTTGGCATCTTTGGCTTTTGCTGTTGCCATGGCTTCAAAAGTGGCAGTCAAAGCAAGATCTGCTTCACGCTTTAAACGTGT
Organism: Heliamphora exappendiculata; assembly: GCA_034768845.1. Lineage (NCBI taxonomy): Eukaryota > Viridiplantae > Streptophyta > Magnoliopsida > Ericales > Sarraceniaceae > Heliamphora > Heliamphora exappendiculata. The sequence continues at coordinate 9,423 of JAOTRH010454231.1, read as the reverse complement.
AGCTTTCTCTTCTTTGGTCTCTTTTGCCTTGAACTGCTTGCTCCAAGCTTCACGGATCTATTGAAGATGTTCTTCAGTTTTTTGAGAGTTGGCATGCACGGCTGTGATAATTCCCTGATCATATTCCTTTCTCACTTGGTGGAGGATGGCCTTGTTGCAATTTACTATGGAGACAATGCTGTCATCCATTGTTTTGCAAAGGGCTCTCTCAGCATCCGTTGCATTCTCAACGTCACGCCGAAGGCCACGGTTGGTTTTATCTAATGCTGGACTTTTTCAAATAGGAAGATACGGTGCGATTGAGATCAAATAGGTCTTGATCGACCTTGTTTTGGAAAGAGGTCAAGGAAGAGGATAAATCTTTAATCAAGGAAACAACCTTATAGAGATCAATACTATGAGGAGCAGATGAAGAGACAGATGGAGTATGAACATGTGTATGAGGAGGAAGAGCATGAGAAGGACCAGGAGTGTCTGTCTTAGTGGATGGTGGGGCAGGAGAATCAAAGTCAACACGAATAGGAAAAAATTCTCGAGATGCAGATTGTGGGCGAGAGATAGATGGTGTTCCTCGTTTGGTGGTCCAAACTCCGTCAACTTTTGAGTTTTGCATATGCTTCAGTGTCGAAGCACCTTACAGATCATGTTTTGAGAATGGGACCATCTTCTCTGCAGATAAGTCTTCGCCAAAGTGGCGAAAGACTCGGGTCAAATACATAGCATGTGGATGGGAAAAATTTGACTTGCTATACGATTGCAACATGTTAGAAATGAACAAGAAACCTAGGTCTAGGTTCCTTTGTTCCCGGATGCACCACATGATGAAAACATGCATGTAGGCAACATCACCAAATTTGCCCATTTGGGAAAGAAAAATATGGTTCACCATTTGATGCAAGATTCGCATCTCTGGCTTAAGGGGAGATTGCTTTTAAGGGCTTAGAGGGGTCAATCTCATCTTTCTTAAAAATGTTTCTCACAACATCAGAAAAAGAGAAACCATCAATGTCAAGGGGTCTTTTGTTGCAAGGAATACAAATTTCTCCTTTTGGAATACAAAGGATTTCATTTAAGATTGAGGGTGTCAAATGAATCTCAACACTATTCATCCACGTGGTGATGGTGGTGGTTGGAATCAAGGAGACGTGAAAGTAAGCATAGAACAATTTAACGAGTATGGGATAGTGAGGTTCATGGATTTGTAAAAGTCTCTCCCACCCGAGACTAAAGAAGAGATCTTTGAATCGCATTTTTATAGAGTCAAAAAAGGCAAAATCTATACTACGATCAGGAATAACTTTGCGATTTACAAAAGAAGAAAAATAAAGTTGTTGAAATTTGGAAGATTTGAAACTTACGACTTCGGACATTGCAACTTCCGCCGTCGCTGTCGCCGTTGCCGTTGTAGTGGTCATCTTCTTTTTGGATGCCCTAGGGTTCGAAGAACCCGTTTTGCTGGTGCGTTTAGCTCATTTTCCCATTGTCTTCGATGGCATTGTGAACGATTTGAGGGTGGATTCGAAGAGAGGAGGAGACGAAGTGTCGACACGATTTTTCGAATGGAGAAAAATCGCGGGAGACAAATGGTTTTAGAGAGAGAGAGAGGGAAATGATGCGATGTGTGGGGTCGGTGCCTCTTTATATAGGCATAAAGATTTGTGTCGACACAAATGTCATTTGGGTCGACACTTTTCTTCGCGAGTGTGGGTGACAGAGAATAAAAATTGTGTCGACACTTTTTCAGAAGATGACACTTTCGGCTATTTGGGTCGACACGATTAAGCTTTGGGTTGACACAAATTTACTGAAAGTCAGACAACGAATTTGAGTCGACACTATATAGAAAGGGGTTAACATTTTTCTTCGCAGTGCCACTTCTATACAGTTTTGGGTCAACTCAGCACACGTGTCGACACTTTTCACACATCAATGAAGAATACCAAAGGCATTGAAATGCATTGAAAAGACATGGTTAGTATGGCATATTAATCATGAATTAGGAATACATAGCATACTAAGTTTTCTTCTAATATAGCAGATTCTTTCTTCATTTACGGGTTTTGTGAAAACGTCAGCTAGTTGGTAATCTGTGCCTATGAATTCAAGTTCGATATTACCTTTTTGCACATGATCTCGTATAAAATGATGTCTAATCTCAATATGCTTGGTTCTTGAGTGTTGTATTGGGTTCTTGGATATATTAATTGCACTTGTGTTGTCACATTTTATAGGGATATGATCTAAATAAAAACCATAGTCCTCTAATTATTGTTTTTTCTAAAGAACTTGTGCACAACAGCTTCCAGCTGTAATGTACTCAGCCTCGGCTGTATACAAGGCTACTGAGTTCTGTTTCTTGCTAAACCAAGAGATTAGTGAGTGTCCTAGGAATTGACAAGTTCTACTTGTGCATTTCCTATCTACTTTACATCCAGCAAAATCAGCATCTGAATAGCCAAATAATTCAAAGGCTATTCCTCTATGATAGAATAATTCTAGGTTTTGTGTACCTAAGAGGTATCTAAGGATGCGCTTAACAGCGGTTAGATGCGATTCTTTAGAATTTGATTGAAATCTAGCGCATATGCATACACTAAACATGATATCGGGACGACTAGCAGTTAAATATAATAGAGATCTTCTATATCGCTGTTCATCTACTGCTATACCATCTTCATCCTTGTCAAGCTTTATTGTATGACACATCGGAGTTTCCATAGATTTTGCTTTTAGCATGTCAAATCTCTTAAGTATGTCCTGTGTATACTTAGCTTGATTGATGTAGATTTTTTTTGAGTTTGTTTGATTTGAAGTTTAAAGAAGTAGTTGAGCTCACCCATCATGCTCATCTCAAGTTTTTCCTGCATACACTTAGCAAAGTTTTTGCAAAGAGATTCGTTAATTGAACAAAAAATAATGTCGTTTACATAAATTTGGACAACTAGCATATCATTTTCTTGAGACTTGATGAAAAGAGTAGTATCAATTTTTTCTCTTGAAAACTCATTTTCAATCAAGAATTTGCTTAGCCTGTCATACCATGCTCTAGGTGCTTGCTTTAAACCATAAAGAGTCTTGGTAAGTTTGTAAACATAGTTTGAAAAATCTGAATTTTCAAAGCCAGGAGGTTATTTCACAAAAACTTTCTCCGAGATAAAACCATTTAAAAATGCACTTTTGACATCTATTTGATAGAGTTTGAAGTTTTTAAAGCATGCAAAAGCAAGTAACATCCTAATGGCTTCAAGCCTAACCACAGGAGCAAAAGTCTCATCAAAATCGATGCCTTCTTCTTAATTGTAATCTTGGGTTACCAATCGAGTTTTGTTCCTAAGAACTACATCATTCTCATCCATTTTGTTTCTAAAAACCCCTTTTGTACCGATGATAGAGTGTTCCTTAAGTCTTGGGACTAAAGTCCAAATCTTGTTTCTTTTAAATTGATTAAGCTCTTTTTGCATAGCCAAGGTCCAAAACTCATTGTTTTCGGTTTTCTCAAAATGTTTTGGTTCAGTTTGGGAAAGAAATGCTAAATTACCACAAACATTATGTAAAGAGGATCGAGTTTTGATACCTTGAGATGGGTCACCAATGATAAGATCTTTTGGGTGACTATGAGCATGCCTCCACCACTCTTTAGGCAAATCTGAATTTTCAAGAGTTGAAGATCCAGTAGCCTGTTGGACTTCAATTTGTTGAGGATTTGAGGCTTCCTCTTGATTTGGTTCTTACTTTTCTTTGATGAAGATATCTTCAACACTTTTTTCTATGTCAACTAAGTTATCTTCACAAAAATCCTTTAAAGAAACAATGTTAGCTTCATAAAAAACGTGTATAGATTCTTCAACGACTAGGGTCCTTATGTTGGAAACTCTATAAGCTTTGCTAGATAAGAAATATCCTAAGAAAATACCTTTATCAGATTTTACGTCGAACTTGCCTAAAAGTTCTTTGTTATTAAAAACAAAACATTTGCACCCAAAAGTGCAAAAATAGCTGATGTTAGGTTTTCTTCCATTCCATAACTCATACGGGGTTTTCTTGAGAGAAGCTCGTATCATAGCCCTATTTATGATAAAACAAGCGGTGTTGACAGCCTTGGCTCAAAAGTATCGTGGTAGGTTGTTTTCACAGAGTATAGTTCTAGCCATTTCTTCCAAAGTCCTATTCTTCCTCTCAACAACTCCAGTTTGTTGAGGGGTTCTTGGAGCAAAGAAGTTATGGTTAATTCTATTTTTATCACAAAACTTTTCAAAATATTTATTTTAAATTCTCTACCATGATTACTTTGGATACTTGTAATTTGAAAAACTTTTTTCATTTTGAACTCTTCGAGACAGTTTTGCAAAAGAGGCAAAGTTTTTATCTTTATGAGTTAGGAAAAGCACCCAAGTGTATCTAGAGAAATCATTAACAATAACAAAGGCATATCTCTTGCCTCCAAGGCTTAAAGTCTTTGTTGGATCAAATAAGTCCATGTGCAATAGTTGTAATGGTCTAGAAGTTGAAATTTTAAAGTCTTTGTTAGATTCTTCAATTTTTGATTTTTGGTACCCAAATTTTCGTGGGTCCTTTGGAGTTAGTTTCTTGAGGATGTGTTCCCTTAGGAACCCAAACCTTATTGACAGAGAGATGTGAATATTTTCTATGTGGACAATGTGTGCCAATGTGTCCTTGTTCATAGCAATGAAAACAGGTAACATTTTTGTGATTTGAAGATGCTTTGACAAAAATATTGCTTAGGAACTTTTGTTTCTTCCTTGGTTTATACTCAATTTTGGCTTTGTCAAAAACACATTTTTGCATGCCAAAAAGTTTGTCTAAGTTGTTTTTTCCTTTAGTGAACTTGTAAATGGTTTTTGTAATGTTTTCAACCTTTTCAATCAAAACTTTGTTTTCATCCTTCAAAACAGAAACTTGTTTTGACATAGCAAATTTTTCACTTTTCGAAGTTTCAATTTCACTTGAGGAGAAAAGAACTAACTTCTTTAAGATAGAGTTCTTAGCACCCATTTTTCTCAATTCATTATCAAATCTTCAAATGCATTTTGTAGCTCATCTAAAGAGAAAGAGTCATGGGTTACCTCATCATCTTCCTTGACCATGAGGCATATATTTGCAACCTCGTTCTCTTCTTTTTTGTCTTCAAAGCTGCTGTTATCACTTTCGCCCCATGCGGCTATCATAGCCTTCTTGAAACCCTTCTTGAATTGCTTTTTGAGCAAAGGGCACTCAGCTTTGACATGTCTAGGCTTCTTGCACTCGCAGCAAATGATTTCCTCTTTCTTGTAGTCATTTTAAAATTTACTAGAGTCACCTTTGAATTTGGTAGGCTCACTTCAGTGTCCTTCCTTCTTGAAGAATTTTCTTCCTCCGTGTTTCTTATTTTTAAGAAACCGTTTGAATTTCTTTGTGGTGAGGGCCATGTCATCGTTCTCATCACTTAAGGAATCTTCGTCGGACTTTTCATCATGAGTTGAGGATTTGAAGGCAACGCCCTTCTTCTTTTTGTTGTCATCCTCATCGTCCATCTTTATATTCATCTCATGAGTCATGAGAGATCCAAGAAGTTCTTCCAAGTTAAGAGTGCTGAGGTCTTTAGCTTCTTGGATAGCTATGACCTTAGCTTCCCGACTCTTAGGCATACATCTAAGGATTTTTCTCACTATTTCTGCAATTGAATAAATCTTACCTAGAGATTTTAGTCCATTTATAATATCAGTAAAGCGTGTAAACATATCAGATATGGTTTCATTATGCTTCATTTTAAATAACTCATAGTTATGCACAAGCAAGATTATTTTGGACTCTTTCACTTGGTTAGTACTCTCATAGGTAACTTCAAGTCTATTCCATATTTCTTTTGTGGTGTCACATGTAGAGATCTTGTTGAACTCATTTGAGTCAAGTGAGCACTATAGGAGATTTATAGTCTTAGCATTTTTTGAATCTCATTAATGTCATTTTTAGTCCATTCAGCTTCTGGTTTAGGGACGGAAGCCCCTTTAACGGTTTTGGTAGGTCTTTTGGGTTCATTAATGATAACCCGCCAAAGGTCGTAGTCTACGGCTTGAATATAGATTTTCAATGTAGGCTTCCAATAATTGTAACTTGTTCCATTGAACAAGGGAGGTTTATTAGTCGATTGACTTTCGGATTGGATAGGTCCGACGCTAGTGGTTGCTATATAAACTCTTAGACTGTTAAATAAAAAACAAGAGTCCAAGTTCTGATACCAATTGTTAATTCTAGGCAACCCAAGAGGGAGGTGAATTGGGTCTTAAAAAATTAATAACAATTTTTAAAATCTTTTCGAAAACCTTTTAATATAGCAAACAAATATAGCAAAATAATCAAAGATTAAAGCAATGTAAATATTAAAGAGGTTAGGGATAGAGAGAATGAACTAAACACTAAGAATTTATAGTGGTTCGGTTTCTTTCAAGCCTACGTCAATTCCTCAAGTTTTCCTTTGAGAATTTTCACTATGTAGAATGCTTCACGGGCGCATTCAAAAGCTTACAACCTCAAAACTTCGCTTGAGAATATTCACGCGAATACAAATATTTACGGGCACATTCAAAGGCCTTACAACAACAGCAAGATGATCCTATGAAAACAATCCCCTATTTTCTTTTAATCACTCTTGAGCTCTTCTTTGATGAGATTTACTCACTCACTCAAAGGACAAAGGGTGACACACCCTTGAATACAATAAATGATGTGATTAAATGAGAAACACTCACTCTCTTTACATAAATTGATTGACAATAAATAAAGAGGTAAAGAGACGAGGAACAAGAGCTAGAGTTCAGCAATAAATGAAAGCTTGAAGATTTTGAGTTTGAATCAAGCAATAGAACTGTGATTGTAAGTCTCTAGAGAGATGAAATGCTGAGGAGTAACTCCTTATATAAGTTATTGAGCATTCATGACCGTGGAGGTAGGTGAGGGTATTAAATGCTAAAAATTCAACCGTTGAAGTTTGCCGCGAATTTAAATTTCCGTCGCAGGTGTTGACACAAAAGCTTTTGGGTCGACACAAAATGTTTAGGGCAAGAATCTTCAAGTGATTGGGTCGACACAATTCTTCTGAGGTATCGACACAATTTCTGCAATCTTCCTCACTAACACCACGGTGTACACAAATGGATATTGTGTCGACTCAATTGAACTTCAGCATTCGGGAGAGGACAATTTATGTCGACACAAATCTTCTTGGTGTTGACACTAAAATTCTACAGGAACTCTCGGGATATTTGCGTTGACTCATTTGGACATTGGTGTCGACACTAAATTTCTTCAGGCGGGCTCGGGATATTCGTGTCGACTCATTTTCAATTTTGTGTTGACACCCAAAATCTGCAGGTGGTCTCGGTACTTTTGTGTCGACTCATTTGGCATTTGTGTCGAATCATTTGGCATTTGTGTCGACTCAAAGTTCCGGATAACAAAAGTGAGGAACCACTTTTTTGTCGACACAAATTCAATTTGTGTCGACTCATGTTGAGTCCAGAGAATTTCGGCTCTTTTGTGTTGACACAAAATTCATTTGTGTCGACACTAACTTTTAATGCCTGAAAACAACTTCAACGACAAGTTAGGGTGTCAAACCATTTGTTCAAATGTGTTGATACACTTGATATCTTCAAGTATACTTCGCCTTAAAGTTTTGACTCAATTATCAATTGGGTTCAACACAAAGTATTCTCAAGAATACTTAGGTGTTTTATTCATCTTGAGAGATAAGTTATGTCTTTTGGCTAAATGTGTGAACTCATTTGTTCAATATGTGTCAACATTTTCTTTTTGAAAAATATAAATATTATCCTTTTAAATCTATTTATTTTTAGAAAATGAATTATGAAAATAATCAAAATCAATATAAAAAGCCCTTTGGCTAACACTATGGTAAAAATCAAAAGTGCGATAGTGGGCAGTGCTACATGTCCTATATAATTTTTTCACCATTAGGGAAGTAAATGGAAAGGACAGAGGGATAAGATTAACCTTAAGTTGAAAGTGTACGGGTTAAATTGAAGTTATTGAAAACTAATGGTTTAATTTGTTACAAGGGTCAAATTCTATGATTTTTGGGTAATTTCCTGATATTTTTTCTTTCCATGTGTGCCTGATAGATAGGTATGTCCCCTATGCATCCTAAGTCTGTCCAGTTTTAGGAGGAAAAGTTTAAATAATAATATGTATTTAGACACGTTTGACATTATGTTTTTGGAACGTGGACCACTTTTACCATGTTTTTGGAGTGTGCATTCCAAAATACGTATTGCTATGTTGTAACTATTATTTTGGTAACACAGGTTTAACACGTGTCCAAGTATGCCAAAAAAGTGCAAGGAAAACGTGGCACTTTTGTAGGAGTGTACACCCTCATTTGTGTGACAATTTATTTTTGATTTGGAATATTAGATACCAATAAAAAAGAACTGGCACATCGTTGTTATTTCAGGCCCTACCATGTATGGGTACTTCATACATCTCTGTTAGGGACCATGGTTTGGTGGCTGGTGCAATTGATTAAAACTAGGTCTCTAAAACTTAGGTCCATTGAACGCGGAAAGCAGATACAGGCGTTAATTGAAAAAAACAGATTTGAGTGTGCAATGGATTGGTCTTGTCCAGTCCACTTCTCGCAGGATCAGAGGGGATTCTGGTTTGTGATGAAATGGGAGTTAATGGATAGGGTTATTGATAAGCCTTGGTGTTGGTAGTCTCTCTCTCTTTCTTCCTCTCTCCATGTTCCTTCGTTCCCCATCTAATATACTCTGCCTCTTCCATTTGCACCCCTCCTGCTTCTCTCTCTCTCGCTCCCTCTCTCTCTCTCTCTCATTTATTTCCCCTCTTATTGGCTTTACCAGTTCCATTCTTGTACGAATTGGTCTTTGTTGGTTGTATTGGATTGACCTGCGTGTGTAGGCATGTGCGGACAAGTTTTGACATATAATATGTAGTAATCCCTGATACATTTGATTGGTAATCTCTTGAACAGTTTGGTTGACTAATAGTGGAAAGTGATTTGCCCTTCTTCATTGAAGTGACAGTTCTTTGGAAAATTGTTGGAAGGTTGGCTGCTGGGATTTCTGTACAGGGCCTACTTTGGAATTGTATTGTTAAAGCAAAATGTTTATGCCTTTATGGTGTAGCAAAAGTCATAATTTTGCAATCGGGCAGTTATATTGAATTATGGAATTCTTTATGATCAAAATCAGAAATTCTGGTTACAAAAATTAAATAAAAGAAAGAGAAGATGACCCTAGGGACCTTAGGCATCTTACATAGGTTTAGTTTTGCATCTTCAATCTGAAATAATTTAAAGGCTTTTGAAATTAGGCTGGTGTCTGCTGTACTTCCCTTTTTTCCAACTACAGCTGTATGACTATGAAAGTTGGAACTTAAGACTTT
>JAOTRH010454220.1:0-29862 GCA_034768845.1 Heliamphora exappendiculata | reverse complement strand
CTTATTAATTTATTTTTAATCCTAATTTTTTTTTGTTTTTAATGAGTTTTTTAAATTATTTAATTAAATTATTATATTTTTTGGAATCATTTCATTTAGATGAATTGATTTTTTTATTAAAATATAAAAAATATTAAAAAAAAATAAAAATAAGTCAATAAATCAAATTAAATATTATTTATTTTTATTTTTAGTAAATTTTTTTTATTTTTAATTAATTTTTTTTATTTTCTGAGTTAATCTAAAGATAATTTAAAAAAATAAAAAAATTTAATCAAAAATTAGGAGAAAAAAAAAAAGGACAAAAATAAGCAAAATAGGCACGTTTTTTACCAAACAGGGCCAGATTAATCCTTTTTTCTTTTTCGCATTTCGTGGATTCTGTAACCGCTCTACTCTCCGATACGGAAGCCCTTCCTCTTCTCTCTGTGTGATCTGATCGACAATGGCGGAGGTACGATCAAAACCCTAAATATTAATTTGTTTTAGTTTCTTCATTTGACTTGTCGATCCAGAACTGTCGTCGTCAGGATCGATGAAATTGTCGTTAGGATCCAAAACGTGTTTCGATGAAGTTGTCGTTTGATTCAGAATCGAACCTTCACACACTGTTATCTTTGGAAAAAGTTTCAACACACACCTCATGATTGGGGTGTATTTTCGTTTTCTTTTTTTAATAGATTTAGGGAAGAGAACATATTAAATGTGTGCCTGATTAATCATTGCGATGGGCTGACAGAGAGTTCTAATAGATTGATAACCATATTTCATAGCTATCACAATTTTATTTTGAAGCCATCCAATCTATTAGGAATGTTTGGAAGGATAGTAATTTTATGATAATAATGTAATAGGATGATTTTATAAGCTTGAAAGGAAAGTTACATTGCATGATTAGACTCATTACCCGACTAATGCAATTGATCCCGAATACCCAGCTAACGGTATTGATCCTGAAATAGCAGTTGTTAAATCAAGAGTATGTGATGGAAACGATATCTCTTCTTGCTCTCTTGCATAGGCTGATTTCTTTGTAGCCTGGTAAAAAATATGGAACTGCATTCTTGGATTCAGGATAACACATGCGGCCATGTGGGAGGTGCCGGAAGGATTGTTGAATCAGATGTTTGGAGGTTAAAATATAGTAATTTTAGGATAAGATTATAACAGGAAAAATTTGAAAGTTTGAAAAATTAATAATTTACAATAGGACAAATTTATAACTTTGAAGATAAGGATAGTAATTTAGTATAAAATTGTATTAAGATAAATTTTGAAGTTTGAAAGGATAGTAATTTGGATCTATCAAATTTTGACACTCATTTATTGTATAGTCCAAAATAAAAAATGTTGAGTAAAGTAGAAGGAACTTTAAGTTTTGAAGACCTTACAACGTTTTGTTTTGTGTAATAATATAGATGGAACCCCATATAGACTACTAATATCTTCCTCACCTTCAAAGCACACAAGAAGAAGCAAAGAATAAAAGATAATGCCGCATTGGGACACATTTCCTGCTTATGATTGTTGAAGTCCCACACTACAATGGTCAATATTCTTGAGGACCGACCTTGATAATGTTTTGTATTCCTCTTGATTATTTCTCGTATAAAGCTTTTTTTTCTCTTTTTTGTTTTTCCTAACATGGTATGTCTATTGAGAAGTACGAACACTTCTACAAAGGATGCATACCATGTTGGACACAGACATTATTTGGACACTCAAAAAAGTGTGTCCAACATTTCATAAATGTGTCTTAGTTTAAATTAAAATTATAATATCATATTCTTTCCGGCAATTTTATGGACACTTAAATGATACTTCTTAAATCTTTCGAACAAGTCTTATGCGATGAATCTCTTCATAGCAATAGTGTTTTGGATTCTTCGAAAAGCATCTTTTGTATATAATAAATTTTAAACATTTAAAAGATGAAATATATAACTTTTAAATGATTAGTGATATACTGATGCGTTGCATGTTTTTCATTACATCAGCATAAGTTATTCATATATTTGACATGGAATAAGTATTATAAATTTCTAATGTGCCCTTGATGTATGTTGTCTTGTACTTTTTAAAAATTGACGCGTCGACTTGTAAATGTTGTGTCGGGTGTTCGTGTCCATGCTACTTAGAATGTTTGTATACACACTTCAAATCACGCACAAGGATTGCCAAGTGCCATTCTATCTCTCGAATCTCGACAGCCTAAAGTATCTACGTGTCATCATATTTGAAGTGGCACGAGACAGTAGTTGATCGATTTTGTCAAATTTTGGCGACTACTGTCACAAATTTGCCTCAAGTTTATTGTAACATTGTTTCCCCTTTTCCGCTGATATCAACTTTGCCCTCAATGTCCATCTGTTTCCTTTCAGATTGAACTGAAGACTGCACCAGCTGATTTTCGTTTTCCCACAACAAATCAAACCAGACACTGTTTCACACGCTACATTGAGTTTCACAAGTACATTTGTTTTTTGAGTATTATGGCATTTCGAGGCATTTATGACTAACGGGGTTCATATGATGTTCTCAAGTGTTTTAAACATGTTACCATTTTATGGTAGAACTAAGTGTTTGTCTCTCTGTTTATCTTTCAATTAAATACTGTAGGTGCTTGGCATTAAAGGGAGAAGAATCTGGTCAATGTGAGAAATTTGCCAAATACTACCGGTCTCTTTGCCCTGGTGAATGGGTTAGTGCCACTCCTTCTGTAATATCTTTTTCTGGTTTGTTTTGACGGAACAATATCTTGTGATATGCTGCTTGTAGTATCCAGTTTTCACGGAGGATAAGCTGTCTGTAATGGTACCAAATCTTTTTTAATAAGTAAATATACCAAAGAAATCAATTTCACATGTATGCTTCTTGTTACCTAAACACACCGTTTGGTTTGCCACTTTCTTCTATAATCTAAAAATAGATTCTCATATGCTACACCAAATCTGAGAGAATCAGATATTAGATGGAATAGGTAGCAACATTTGAGGATTAAGTGTAAGATAAATTTAGCATTATCATAAAATTCTCTAGTTAGAGAACATCCAGTTGAGGTCAATTTATGTCTAGGGTAAAACTCAGCGTTGTCATACAGCTCAATAATTTTTGCAAGAGTTACATTCTACTAGGCCACCTTCTTGATTATGCGTTCTATCCATGCTCATTTTGTTTCCCAAATTTCAAGTAGGGGTAGACCTTAGACCAAGCCATCTAGTTCAACTAAGGAATTTGAGTTCATAAACACAAATACAGAGACTCAAGTTCATTTCTCCTTAACTTACCTATCATAAAAAAAGAAATTTGATTTTAGAAATCTTATTGAAATAAAAAGAGGATCTCATCGATTGGCTGGTTAGTGCTAGTTATGCATCTGGCCCTTTACCCAGGAACTGTACTGAACCAGGACTGATCAAATTGGTTTGTGATTCGATTATTTGATCACACGGTTGATCCTGTACCTGAATATTGGGGAACCAACTTCCTTGGGTTCAGTCCTGGACTGGAGCTTAGAAACTGAACCAACTTGAGACCAAAACAATCCCACTTGTGAAGACTGAGACATAAGTGGTGTTTGATAAAACTGAAAACTGAAACCTGAAAACTAAAAATTAAGTGCTGAAAACTGAAAGCTGAATTGTTTAAGTTAAAAAACTGTTTGATAAAAAGTTTAAGTGGTAAATTAAAACTAGTTATTTGATATGCACAAGAAGTTTGTATTTAGAATTTATTATTTTTAATATTTTTTAAAATTTTATATTATGGTGGTCGTGGTAGTGTGATAGTAGCGATATGGTGGGGATAGTGACATGGTGGTGGTGGTGGTGGTATGGTGAGGGTAGAGGTGGTGACATAATGGTGGTAGTGATATGGTGGGGTTGGGGTAGTGGCGATTGTGATGGAGGTGGTTGTGACATTGAGATGACGTGATTATAGCAGTTGTGGTGGGAATAGTGGAGGTTGGGGGTGGCGGCAACAGTAATGGAAGTGTTTGTGGCATTATGCTACTGACAACATGGGGGTGGTGTATGACATAGTGGTGGAGATGAGGTTATGGCGGTGACGGGATTATGGCAGTCATAGTGGTGGATGGTGGAAGCATAGTGGGCTTCATGGTGGTAGGGGTGGTGGTTGTGGCATGGTTTGGTGGTAGTGGCGATGGTGGGGTTATGGTGGTGGTGGGGGAGAGGTGGCAGAATGGCGGTGGCGGTAGTAGCAGTGGCGGTAGTAGTGGTGGCAGTTGTGGTGGAGTTATGGTGTAGTATAGTGGGGGTGGTGGCAACATGGTGGGTGTGGTGGCAGCATTGTGGTAGGGCCCGTAGGGGAATGGAGGCAAGGTGGTGGTGGGGGAGTGGTCCTAGCAGGAAGACGGTGAGGGTGGGAGTGGGGTGGGAATTGTGATAGTGATGGGATTATAACTATGTACATCAATTTTTGTGTATTAGTAAGTATAAATTCAGTTAGAATTAAGTAAAAGATTTTCTACTTAAAATTATCTAAATATTTAGCCTACATTTTAAGAGGTACTTAAAATTTTAAGTGATATATGTTTTAGTTATCAAATGAACTTAATTTATTTTTACTTAATACATTATTCAGCATTAAGTGCTGAATTGTGTTATCAAACAACCCCAGACTTCCACTTATATATAAGGTTATTTTTAGATAGCAAATTTGGCACTACCTGTTGGGGGGCTCCTCCTGGAGAGAGAGGATGGTTTCAAGAGAATTCTGTTGGAAAATGTGAATCCTACATAGCTTGGGGACAGAAGAGTTTCCCACTAACAGCCTGTATAAAGTCATCCCCGCTCTTGCGCACTTGCCTCATAATGGGTTGCTTATGAATTGGGCTATTGGCTTAGTGATCTTGTGGACTCAAAATATATGGCCTCCTAAGTGGGCCATTTATGGCCTTGAATAGAACTATAATATTGGTTTAAGATGTAATTTGAAGTTTAAATTTGCAATAAAGTTGTCTCTGAAATGAAGCGGGTTGAGTATCTTAGGTTTGATTTATTTCAGTTTCACTGGGTCCTGTCAAGGTTGAAGTTCTGGATCAAATTTGAAGCTTTAGTTTGGATGTTTCTGTTGGGGGATGACCAAACCCTGAACCATGCCAAACCATGTGCTTCCTAGCAACTTACTGTTTATGGTGGTGCTTTTTGGCATGGATGGTTTGCAAGGAAGGGCTGCCTATCTTCCTAAGAGAGCTTGGATTTAGAGGGGCACAAGAAATTTTTTGAGTTTGCGAATTGGAATTTTGAGTCATCTTACCTCTTATCTTTGCCCATGCATGCATTGGAAGGATATACATACATGGAGACAAAAAGAGGACAAAAAAGGTAATGAGAATTTGGAGATCTTAATTGTTTAGAAATAGGTCTCTTGATTGTAGTTTGCTCTGTTTAGAAATTGCCCAGTTGTAAGCTTAGGTTTTTGCTGCTGTAAATGTGGGATGACTATGGTTCAAAAAGTCACTATATTAGTCACCAAGTCAATGGTCATTGTGATGACTTGATTAAGAATGATATGCAAACATTTGCTACATATAAGGCTAAAAAACAATCTGTACCATGGAATTGTGAACATATATTCAGTATGGCATAGATTTTTTGACCTTTTCGTAGGCTACGTGTGAAGCTAAACCCCTCTTGAAACACTCCAAACCCTTAGTCCTAGCACATTTTTTATTTCAAAAAGATCAAACGATACCATGTACTTTGCCCTGATTGGTGCAAATAAAAACATAAAGTTCCCTCATTAAACTGATTTATGGGTAGAAAAATCAAACCATAAGAAAATTTGTGCTTTGCACTAGTTGGTTTAAAGTAGTCATTAAGAAGCCTAAAATTTTATACAGAAAGTAAAGTCTTTCAGCAACCTTATTTCTATTTCTCTGGGATATATGAAATAAAAAATGCTTCTCTCGACTGGTTGAGAAATAAAACTAATTACTACTTTCTCCTTTTCTTTTGGATTGTTTGAAATAAAAAGATGTGTCAAACAGCTGATTGGTAGAAAAATAAATCCATCAAGTTTCCTAATTAGAGAGCATGCAAACCCGCATCTAGTGCCTACTCAACCAACTGGGTATCACAGTTAGCTTTGTTATCAGAATATGAATTTGTCTCTTTATGTTGTCTTTCTACAAGGAATCGAGAAGGAAATGAATAGAAAGTTTATGACCTATGTGGATGATAGATCTAGGATAACTATACATATCAATCAATTATTACAAAGACATGTTTTATACATATTAAAATATTACACATACCTGATAGAAATCACCACAACAACAATCGATTTTATTATACAAAGCCCGCACTGTATTTGTTCTGATAGTTATATTGCTTCCACTTGGCAATATGAATAAATTTTTGTAGAATAAAAGATAATGAGAAATAACTGAATGGATAGGAAAAAGAATACTGAATTGCAACGAGGTAAAGAGCATGCAATAGTGTCCTGTTCTAGTGATAATCATTGCAGACCCTATGGTTGATCAAAGAAATTCTGCTTTCTTTTCCATCTAGCAAGATTCTTGCTTTAAAACTTTTTACCCAGTACTTGGACTTTGTCAATATACTCTCTGGAAGAGAAACTATGGTTCTGAACTTATCTTAACCGTTTTATTGTTTTGCTCATCGCTATAAATACTGCAGGTTGAGAGGTGGAATGAGCAGAGGGAGAATGGGATTTTCCCGGGGCCGCTTTGATTGAACATCTTTACTTGAAATGACCTTTCTTTGGCACAAGACCGCGTCTGTGTTTTTTTTAAGCTTAAAGATTTAATAAGGCTCCTGAGATCCCTTTTCTTAAACATCGAAAACTAAGTTTTTGTGAATGAGCAAATGCTCCACAAGGGATTGGAAGAAGGACCTGGTGTGTTTCTGTTATTCCTATTTTCTTCGGTTTTCAGTGTTTTATATTTGGCTCTATTGCTTGAAACGAAGCCTAATGGATATATAAGTTGGCTCAAGTTCTGTGTTTGGTTTTCTGGATAACTAGTTGATGTGTTTTGTTTTTGTGTTTCTTGCTGGCGCTTAATGGATGGTGTATTAACGGCCGTTGCTATTGCCAGTGGCTGCTGTTAGATTCTCTCCGGCTCTCTTGCAGCACCTGACAAATGGGGTTGCCCTCGTAAATTTTGGTGAATATCTCTGGCTTCTTGGGTACATGCAGTTCATCACGCAACATGTTCTTTAGCGTAGACGGTGCAGATACTTATAAGAGATTGTCACATTTGCCATTAAACTCTGGGTTTGTTAAGTTAACCAGAGATTTTTTATCTTGAAAATTACGTGTCCTGTCGTAATGCATTGAATGTTTTTATTTAGGTCATGTAAAAATCTTAAAATAATTCAAAATATATATTCAACGGTTTTCAATGCATGCATTAAGACAAAGCAATATAAAATCTTTGGGACGCCCAATCTCTATTAGTAGTGTAGCATTTGAGAGGGCAAGACGATCATATGATGAACTGTACAGTGTTTTTCTTATGTTTTACACATTGAAATTGGTCCCCCATCTATTTGCAGCCACCGGGGAAGCTGTTGGGGCGCCTTGAAATCAGTATTGAGTCATCGAAACTCAAAAAGCTTTTTTTTTTTTTTTTGTTCGTGGGGTTGGGTGATCACTTTTAAGCTATCATTTGTGATATAAAAAATCATTGTTTTTTCTTCTTTTAAATTTTTTTTTCATTTGATCATTTATTTTTGTTTTTTGATTTTTCTAATCAAGACAAATCAACAAAGAAAAAAATAATAATCAAAAGATTAAAAAAAAATTCACTAAAAATAAAATATGTAAAACATCTGGCTTATTGACTTTTTTTTTTTAATTTTTAAAATTTGGTTAATTTTTTCTACCTCATCATTTGTCTCAAAAAAATTTTAAAAAATTGTTGAAGATGAAAAATTAATAAAATAAATTAATAAATAATTATTTCGAACAAGGTTTAATTTTATTTCAAAATACCGAGTACTACAAGTTGTACCAATAAGTACCGATGGTACTGGTCCATAACTGAAAAAAAAAAAAAACTTAATTTCTACCACATCATTTCTTTTTTCTTTTCAATTTTAGAATTTTATCCCCAAGTTCAAAATTCAAACATAAACTTCCAGCTAATTTATTTTGCCATATAAAAAATATTCAATGAGTTTAGACATCATTGGTCATGTAACAGACTAATAATTTATTAACTCATAAAAAATTATCCCCATTTAGGATAACTGTTTATTTCATTTTGCTTATTTATCTTTGGTAAATTTGTTTTATCATTTAGTTGACCTATTATATTTTTTAACTCATTTTATTAAAATGAATTAAAAAAATAAAAACTTTTGATTAAGATATGAAAAAACTAAGAAAAAATAAATCTAAATAACTCAATATAAGCGGTGGCTGCAACAAGAATAAAATATTCCAAAGCATTAGTTTCCAAAAAAAATTTAAACTAATTGTGCCACAGTTGAGCATTTCTATTCAATCACTACATAGACACACGATGCAATGTCTCTCTCGGAGCCGTTCCTTGAATTCATTTGCATCTGGTTTAATATGAAAGCCAAATTTAATATTGCTTATATTTTCAAATTGAATTTTTTTCATCTTTTCATTATTTTTTTTCCTTTTCAGTCCATCTCATTTATAACATTCAAAAAAATAAAAAAAATTAGCCAAAAAATTAAAATAAAAAAACCCAACAAAAAAACAAGAATAAACCAAACTTCTGCAATGTAGCCCAAATAGGGCTGTTATGTGTCTATTTTTTTGCTATGTCATTTATGGGAATTGAAGCCAAACGTGATCATGGAATAACGTGGTACAATAGACACGTAATCGCTTAGTTCTACTTGACAACTGACGGGGGTGGGCCAAAACCCTGACCCCGATACGTCACATAGGAACTCGGCCCTATGAAAACCTCCCTATAAAAGAACGACTTCAGCCCTACAAAATATCCGTATGGCCGACATATAGGGATCGCACGAGTTCGGTCCTAGTCCTCATTACTGCTCTGACGATGCATTGAATGTGATTTGACTGTGACCACAGTAACATTAAATGCGATTCAACCGGGCGCCCCTGGTTGTCAAGTGCCCTGTGACCTTGGGGAAATGCCTAGTGATGGGAGCTCGGCCAGAGGTACGGTCGAGCTAATATCTTTTACGGCGATGTGACTGCTGGAGATGTTCGTGTCAGGTGACAGAGCAGGTTTGAGGTGACGTGTGGCAAGAAGAGTAATCATGAGAAAGAGGAGAGAGACTACATTGCAAAAACACTATAAAAACGGGGAAAAAGTCTCACCAAGTAAGTAACATCGCAGAAGCACAATTTTTTTCTTTCTTAAGATTCTCTCTAATTTGACCGTCGGAGTGGCATCGGGCGAGACGCCGTCGGCTAATTCACGTGCGTGCCCTTTTGTAGGTCAGCCAACGGGCGGGTGCGGTCGAGCTGGGTTCAACCCATCAAATAAATATAATATACGGGACACCCCCATACATTTGGCGCCGTATGTGAGAACCTAGTAAAAATCAGATTGCAGTGTCCATGGCAACACCGTCGAAGGTGCCTACAGTCCTCGACGAGCTTGGTACACTATGCGGTGTGGAAGAGGGGAGAGAGCAAAGAAGGGAGGGAAAAGGCCCCCTCCGTGAAGCAGCCAGAATGCTTGAGCATGACCTAGACCAAGAGGCCACAGTCCATGCTATGGGGCAAGAAATCTTAAGGCTCAGAACTACCTTAAAGAGTCGAGGTCAAAACCAGCTGGCCCAGCTGGGCAACTCCCATTCCAATGAGCCAAGAGCGTCTGGTCCAAGAAGAAGAGAAGGGAGGGAGATGCTTAACCCGGAGTTGGGTCAAATCCTCAAGGAATTCACTAGGCCCGCAAAGCAGGGAACGGAGTCCAGCACAGAGGGAAGCAGCTACACACCGAGGAAGTCCAAACAGGGCAAGGAGCCACAACACAAAGAGCTGAGATAAGAATATTACACTATGGACGAACCAGGGGAGACATGGGCAGGGGCAGCTACCACCCCCTTCTTCGACCGTATAGCGCGAACCGATCCACCACCAAGTTTCTCCTTACCGAGGTTCAAATCTTATGATGGCCGTTCTGACTCTCACGCTCACGTCAGTCATTACAGACAAATGATGACGTTGTGGAGTGGAAATGACGCCCTTATGTGTAAGGTTTTTTCGTCCAGTCTGGGCAAAGCTGGCCTGCGGTGATTCGACCGTCTCCCACCTCGGTCTATAACAAGTTGGGATGCTTTGCACAAAGGATTTGAAGCGAGATTCGTTACAAACACCAAGATCCCGAAAGAAATAGACGCACTCATGGCACTACGGCGAGAAAAAAGGGAACCGTTGCGGGATTATATAAGGAGGTATTGGGAGGTTTACAATGATATAGAAAATTACAACGAGGAGTTGGCAGTTGCCTCGTTCAAACATGGGCTTCAGCCAGGAGGCAAACTAAGGAGCTCCCTTACCAAAAAGCCACCCCAGGATATCTCGGCCTTGATGAACCGAGTGGAGCAGTATATAAGGGTGGAAGAAGATGTCGGGAGAGTGGAAACCGAAGAAAAGATGAAGGAAAAAAGGTTGAGCCTGGAGAGGATGAAGCAACAGAGTTCGATAAGGGTGAGAAGGTCAAGCTCGGCACCCATGAATAAAAGGATCAGGTCGGCATTGCCTGAACCACCCATTCGGTTGGGTGCGGATCCCAGACTGGCGGTGCACACCGTCTTCAAGGAATCCGTTCATAAAATCTTGCCTCAGATCCGGGACCGGCCCTACTTTCAATGGCCTGAGAGGCTTCCCGAGTCAGTTATCCAGTCTGCAATAGAGAGGGGCATTAGGTGGAGGTGTTCCTATCACCGAGAGCGAAGTCATAAGACCGAAGACTGTCAGGCATTCAAGAAGCATTTGGAAGATTTAGTGCGGCATGGGCACCTCAAATAGTTTTTGGCGGGAACGGAGGGCCAAAAATCCCCCGCCGTACTGAGAACCGACCCCCCAGATGGAACGGCAAGCCGCGGTATCATCAACGTAATTCACGGATTGGCTGAGGCAGAGTCGAAGCATGCCTTGTGAGTCCAAATGAAGAGGCTAGGGCATATTGCCGAAGTAATGAAAGTAGAGGCGGGCACGATGAAACGGGCCAGGCCAGACACCACAGAGGTAATTTCGTTTTCGACAGAAGATCTTGACCGGGTCCAACACCCACACAATGACGCTTTGGTGATATCCTTGTCTCTATTGAGTTTCGAAGTGAAACGGGTGTTAGTTGACCAAGGGAGTTCGGTCGAAATAGTGTATTATGATCTCTTTCAAAAGCTCTGTCTCTGCGCTAAAGACTTGCTCATGTCAAGCACTCCGCTCGTAGATTTTAATTCCCAACCGGTTTGGCCCTTGGGAAGGGTTACCGTGCCAATTAAAGTAGCGACAATCGAACGCCTGACAAGTTTCTTAGTGGTAGATGCTTCCTCAACCTACAATGCCATTATGGGCCGACCATGGTTGCATGAGTTGAAAGCCGTTCCTTCAACGTATCATAAGGTGCTGAAGTTTCCCACTGAATGGGGGATAGAATTTGTGTATGGAGACTAGGCCGTGGCCAAGCATTGTTTCATGGCGACCTTAAAACCGAAAGAGCTAGCCGAGGTGAAAATCATTGAGGTAACCGAGATGCCCGCCCTCGAGGATGTAGGCGTAGAAGCCCAAAACAAAGCCGTAGAAGAGCTTGAGACAATCAGGGTCGATCAAGACAAGGAGGAAAGATTCTTCTTGGTCAGCTCCACAATGGCCGAACAAGAAAATGAGGAGTTGCTTCATTTGATACGACATAATTTAGAAGTGTTTGCGCGGAGTCCATACGAGATGCCGGGGATCGATCCCAACTACATCTCCCATGCATTAAATATCGACCCCTCATTTAAGCCAGTAAAGCAGAAAAGGACGACGTTCAGCACCGCACCATGCTGCGGCGGTGGTGGAGGAGGTTGGGAAGTTGTTGGATGCGGGGGCGATCAGGGAAGTTCAATATCCAGGATGGCTATCAAATACTGTAGTAGTTAAGAAGAAGTGTGAAAAATGGTGGGTGTGTAGATTTTACTAATCTAAACAGGGCTTGCCCCAAAGACAGCTTTTCCCTCCCGAGGATTGATCAACTTGTGGATGCAACGGCCGGACATCAACGCATGAGCTTTTTAGATACATATCAGGGGTATCATTAGATTGCTTTGGACTGTCGCGACCAAGAGAAGACTGCATTTATCACCCCAAGAGGCACCTACTGTTACGAGGTCATGCCGTTCGGCCTCAAAAATGCCAGAACAACCTTTCAGAGAATGATTATGAAGATGTTCGCCGAGGTCTTGGGAACGACGACGGAGGGATATATAGATGATATGGTGGTAAAATCAAAGATCAAGGGAGATCATTTGGCCGACCTGCAAAAGATCTTTGACATCTTAAAAATCCATCGCCTACGCCTGAATGCAGCCAAATGTGCATTCGGGGTCGGTTCAGGAAAATTCCTTGGGTTTTTAGTCACTAATCGAGGAATCGAAGCCAGTCCAGACCAGATTAAGGCTATTCTCGGAGTCCAAAGGCCGAGCACCACGAAGGAGGTACAAAAGTTGACCGGGATGACTGCTGCTTTAAACAGGTTTATCAGCCGAGCTCCTAACAGGTATAGACCGTTCTTTTTTACGCTAAAGAAGGGAGAGGCATTCTGTTGGAACGACGAGTGCGACCAGGCATTAGCAGAGTTAAAAATGTACCTATCCTCCCCGCCCATACTCTCTACACCCAAAGAAGGAGAGACTTTGTATCTCTATTTGGTAGTATCCTCGCATGCTGTGAGTGCGGTACTCATTAGGAAAGAGGAAAACCGACAAATGCTAGTATACTATGTCGGCCGGACGTTGACAGGATAAAAAACAAGGTATCTACCGTTAGAAAAGCTTGCTTACGCACTTGTGATCGCATGATAAAAATTACAGTTACAGCATTATTTCCAAGCTCATGCCATCGTTGTTCTCACCAAATATCCGTTAAAGGCCGTGTTCTCGAAGGCCGACCTGACCGGACGAATGACCAAGTGGGCCGTGGAATTAGGAGAGCACGACGTCACTTTTCAACCGAGAACCGCGATCAAAGCCCAAGTACTGGCAGACTTCGTCGCCGAGTTTGCTAGGAAGGATATCGAAGAGCATGGGATAGCTGAACTCTTTGAATCTCCCAACCCGAAGGGGTTATGGAATCTACACGTGGATGGGGACTCCAATAGCTGCGGTTCGGGGTAGGAATGGTCCTGACGTCTCCAAACGGCCTAGTGGTTGAGCAGGCGTTACAGCTCAGCTTCTCTGCCACGAACAATGAAGCCGAGTATGAGGCATTGATAATAGGGCTGGGAACAGCGACGAGACTAGGAGTTACGGCGTTGGAGGTCTTCAGTGATTCTCAGCTTGTGGTTAACCAGGTGAGTGGTGAATACGAAGCGAAGGATGAAAGAAAGGCCAAATATCTTCAAAAGGTGAGGGCGGTCGTAGAACACTTCACGACAATCAAGGTACAGTAGATAAGCCGAGCTAGTAACGGTCACGCCGATAGTTTAGCTAATCTCGCCTCAGCTACTGTGGGAAATGGAGAAAAGACAGTGGTGGTGCAATTCCTTCCACATTCCAGCATTTGTGATTCACACGAAGGGAGGTTCTCCCAACGATACAGTCACCATCTTGGATGGATCCCATTATTTCATTCATCAAGGACGGCACACTACCGATCGAAAAGAAAGAAGCTCACAAGGTTAGGCTGCAAGCAGCTAGGTTCTGGCTCTCTCAAACTAACAAACTATATCGGCGTTCCTACATGGGACTGTACCTTTTATGTGTGCACCCTGACCCGGTGGAGGACCTACTCTATGAAATCCACGACGGGGTCTGTGGGAGTCATACGGGCGGCCGGTCACTGGCCCACAGGGCCCTTTCACAAGGATATTGGTGGCCCTATATGAAAAAGGATGCATAGCAATACGTGAAAAAATGCGAAAAGTGTCAACTCTTTGCCCCTTTGATTCATCAGCCTGTAGGAACGCTAAATCCATTGGCCAGCCCTTGGCCGTTCGCACAATGGGGGTTGGATATAGTAGGCCCGTTCCCCCGAACGGTCGGAAATAAGAAGTTCATGGTAATGACAACCGACTATTTTACTAAATGGATAGAGGCCGAGCCACTTGCCAATATACGGGGGACGGATATGAAAAAATTTGTATGGAAAAGCATTATCACTAGGTTCGGCATTTCTCGTGCTCTCATTTTCGATAATGGGACACAATTCGATGGGAAGTTATTTCAGAATTTTTGTGCCGACTTGAAGATAGAATTCTATAACCCCACGCCGGCATACCCGCAGTGCAATGGACAAGCAGAGTCTTCGAATAAAACAATCCTGACTAGGATCAAGAGAAGACTAGAGAAAGTAAAAGGAAGGTGGGTGGAGGAGCTCCCCCACGTACTGTGAGCTTATAGAACGACTCAGCGAAGATCGACTGGGGAAACTCCATATTCGCTGGCTTACGGTATCGAGGCTGTGATTCCTCTAAAGGTCGGCCTACCTACAATGAGGACGGACGACTTCCACCCCTCACAAAACGGTAACCTATTACCGCCAAGGAGTTAGATTTAGTGGAAGAAAGGAGGGAAGCAGCGCTACTCAGGATAAGATCTTATCAGCAAGAGATGAGTCGGGACTATAACAAAAGAGTAAACCCTAGGGAGTTCTCCCCTGGAAACCTCGTGTTGAGGAAGGTAATGGGTAACACTAAAGTACCAGGAGACAAGAAGCTGGGACCAAATTGGGAAGGACCATAGAGGGTGAGATCGGTCGTGGGTAGGGGTGCGTACTATCTGGAAGATGCAGAGGGAAATGAGGTACCCTGGCTATGGAATACGGCTAATCTGAAGGTTTTCTATCATTAAACGATGTCCATCTTGAGGATTTGCTTTAATATATATATATATATATATATATGTGTGTGTGTGTGTGTGTGTGTGTGTGTGTGTGTGTTGTAAATCCAAGCTGTAATGAAAAGTTTCGTTTTGGCTTTTTAACATGGTTGCCTCTATAGTATGACAGGGTTTCTAACAACCCCTCGAAGCAGAGGCCAGCTCGGCCTGAGGATAGAATATCCTCTCAAGAGTTTGAACAACTCTCAGGGTTTCTAGCAACCCCTCAAGGCAGAGACCAGCTCGGCCTGAGGATAGAATATCCTCTCAAGAGTTTAAACAACTCTCAGGGTTTCTAACAACCCCTCGAAGCAGAGACCAGCTCGACCTGAGGATAGAATATCCTCTCGAGAGTTTAAACAACTCTCAGGGTTTCTAACAACCCCTCGGAGGTAGAGGCCAGCTCAGCTTGAGGATATAACATCCTCTTGAGAGTTCGAGCAACTCTTGGGGTTTCTACCCCTGTCAGATCAGCATAGGAATAGCAAATCCTCTCACTAAAGAATTCAAACGAGAAAAAAGACTTCCATTCAACTGATTTAAAGGTTTTCAGTCTCGCATTAATAATCCATACTATGAGGGAAGCATGGCCGTACAAACGTCAAAATGGCCGAAGCTCCACACTTTACATAACGAAGAATTCATGCAGAAAAAGGTAAAGAAAATGAAAGGGATGTCGATTCGGCTCAATGGTCCACCACTTCGGGCGCAGCTCCGGCGTGTTCCTCCCTACCGCCGTCCGGTATCTCGACAACTTCCGCTCCAATGAATGCATGTCGGCTGGCGGCAGTGTCTTGAAGATCGCCAACTCGGGGTATGGGAAGTTCTAGCGGTGCATCATGTTCAGTAGCTTGCGTCTCGACCATTTGCTCCTTCGCTGCTGCTGCGGCATTTGCGTCAGTGAGGGGCTCTCCCCAAAGAAGGGAGTCTAAAGGTACTCTAGCCCTTTCCAAGGCCTACTTATAGTCGATGGCTAAAAGCTCAACCTTCAAGCTGAGGACCTCTTTGGAGAGGTGAGCCTCGCACTCGTCCTAGCCCTGTTGCCAGAGCTGGTCATCTCGTTCTGCTCTTGCCGCTTCAAGGTCGGTTGCTATCTTCTTTTGTGCTTCGACTTGAGCTTGGGCAGCCTCCATCAGGGCACGGAGTTTGGCGTTCGCGGCTACCAGGGCAGAGGTAGCCTCTTTGGCTTTCTTTTCTTCTTCTTGAGAAGCCATCAGTCTGGCCTCCACACCTTGCAAAGCCAAGGCGCTGTGAGCTTGATCAGCTTCCAACTCTTTCACTTGCTGGGAAGACAACGTCAGCGCCTTGGCAAGTTTCTTCGTCTCCCTGGACAGCTCGGCATATCGATCATGAAGTACCGTGATAGCCTGCATTTGCTATAAACAACAAAAACAAAAGAGGGATACACGGTCAGCAAGAGAAGTAACGTTAAATAAAGATTAAAGTAGAAGAACACAAGAAGACTTACTCCAATGCCGAGCTGATAAACCCGGTCGAAGAGTACATGTAATGATTGCCTAGAATGGTCGGCCACGTCTAACGGAAGGGCCAGGCCCATGGCAAGGCTCTGAGCCACCAAACCTGTTTTGGAGCTATTGGCCACGTTAACAGGTAGGCCCTTGACGTTGAACTATGGGAGCTATTGGGCTAGGGGCTCGCTCTCGAGCTGAATTCCTGTTTCAATGGCTCCCTTAGCAACAGGAAGGACATCGCCTCGTATTAAACGACGGCGTTGAGCAGGACGCCCTCCAGGAGGAGACGAGCTCGGCCTCCTCCCAGAGTGAGGGATTTCTGTCGTTATTGGCGCGCCGATCTGAGGGGGAGAAGATGGAGAGAGTTGTGGAGCCAATGTGGGTGGCGATGCGGGAGAGGGTGCAGTGATGCAGACTGTCGATTTGGCAGAGGTGCTCGTTGTCCCTCTACCAAGGACGGCAGCACAGAGGTCGAAGGTCCTTTGCCTGGGCATTTCTGCTTTCTCCTCTTGTTGAAGTTGAGAATTAGAAGGAGAGATTGCTGGTGAAGCCGGTGGATCTTGCTGCCGAACTCCTCTATGTCAAATCACGCAGCGGTAGCTCAACGTATAGCCCAGTAGATCGGGAGCCGACCAGGTTTCCCAAATATTGAGACAGCGTTGAACTTCCCCGAAGACAGCTTGCCTTTTTTTTTTTGCTAAGGAGGCCGCTGCAAAAATGGAGAAAAGAAGTACATAAATGGTAAGATGAAGGAATGAAATACAAATGGAAGATACAGAAATGAATGTGGCCGAACCGACCTGGACTCCGTGGGACCCTTAGGATGGAACGACCAGCAAGTCCAGTGTGGTTGACTTGAAACTCGAAGTCCCCTCCAACCAAGATCAGGTCGTCACCATGCTTGTCTGATTCCGGGAGATCGTGCACCATTTGTTGGGCAACGCTCCTTTGACGGAGGTAGTAGGTGCGGTCGTAGTGGGCCAGGGTGTAGCTGTGGAAAATCTCGGGGATGCTGAGATTCAATCCATATCGGCGATTGATCTTGGCCACCCCCATGACTACCCTAAAAAAGTTTATGGAGACCTATTGGGGGGTGAGACGGCAGGTGGCCAACATCTCCCTGAGCAGAGGGTCGAAGGGAAACCGAACCCCGACCTCCACGACAGCGGCAATGGGAAATTCAACCTCGTTTCCCCTAGGCCGAAAAAGAGTGCCGGGAATGTCGAGGTCACAGTAGCGAAGGGTCACAGAAGGAAGGATTCGATACCTGGCCCTAAACGCGGCCAAGGCAGACGAAGTGTTTACCTCCTTTACGAATTTTCCCTTTCTCCTCGCCATCGCTCGCACTAAAGGGAATAAAAGCAATAGAGAGAAAAGAAGAGAAGGCCAAAACCTAAAACCCCAAACCCAGAAAAAACCAGAACCCATAACCCAAAAAAAAAAGCCTAAAACCTCAACAGCGTCTGGCTACTTGGAAATTCGGAGACTAACGAACTTAAAGACGAGAAAAAGAGAAAACTTACGGGTCTTGAAGGATTAATGCGACGCATAACAGGTGTCGACGAGAACGTTCTACGGTGTAGACGTAGCAGCGTGAAGAACCGGCGAAGGATAGGTAATCTGGAGATGGAGAAGACGAAGGAGACGAGGGCAATGAAATCGCAGAGAGCAATGGGTTGCGAAAAGAGGGAATGAAGGCCGTGAGCTTTCTTTATATATGCGCGTAATAATGCTTTGAGGAGATCCCCGAAGCGCCAACAGCCACGTTGGGAAAGGGAAGTGTCATCATCACGTCCTCGAAAAGGGAAAAGACGCGTCGGACTGGACGAATGCATCCCTGACACGTGGAAGGCGCAAGTACGAAATACAGCGCATTAAAGAGATGGTGGCGAGGCCATTTATGGGAAAAGAACGCAATCAACTTCCCTCATGCGAGGCAAGAGAAGAGCTGAATGGAAAATGAAGGGGGTGGACCGAAACCCTGACCCGGATACGTCACATAGGGACCTGGCCCTATGGAAACCTCCCTGTAAAGGAACGACTTCGGCCCTACAAAATATCCGTATGGCCGACCTATAGGGATCGCACGAGTTCGGTCCTAGGCCTCATTACTGCTCTGACGATGCATTAAATGTGATTTGACCGTGACCACAGTAGCATTAAATGCAACTCGACCGGGCGCCCCTGGTTGTCAAGTGCCCTGTGACCTCGGGGAAGTGTCCAGTGATGGGAGTTTGGCCAGAGGTACGACCGAGCTAATATCTTTTACGGCGATGTGACCGCTGGAGATGTTCGTGTTAGACGGCAGAGCATGTGTTAGGTGATAGAGCAGGTTTGAGGTGACGTGTGGCAAGAGAAATAATCATGAGAAAGAGGAGAGAGACTACATTGCAAAAACACTATAAAATACGGGGCGCCCCCGTACAACAACATTTTTAAAAAAAATATGTAACATTTTGTAACTATTAATAATTCAAAACAGCATATAATATTTTACCAGTATTCAGTATTTCACCAGTACTAAGACATATCATACCAATGAAAAAAACCAATACCGTGACCGGTAGGCAGTAGGTATTCAGAACCTTAACTGGTTCCAGACTTTTCTATAATCTTTCTGGATATCTTTTTATTTAATGTCCACCAAACATTTTTCTTTTAAGAGTTCACATGTCCTGTGGAGGAGCACATCACCTAACACTCTTCTAATAGTAGGCTTAAGCATTTTCTTTATATATAAAGTGAGTATTAATCAGAAATAACAAACATTTCCCTCTATCATTTGGCTAGAATGTGAGAAGTTCCAAGCAACTATACAGTATTACAAACTGATAAGTATCCACAACAACTGCATCCAAGAAATGAATAATATAACACTCTTTATAATTCCATAGGAACTCTTTTTCTTTTTTTTTATTATTATCAATGAAAAGAACTGACCAATAATGAAATTTTGCATTCAAAACTTACAGTCTTCTGTGAATCCTTATGAAGTTGGTTGTATTCATTGCAATTGCAGTTGAGCATGCATAGATTCCGGCCAAGCACAGGGTTGTCGAAACCAGAAAAAGGGCCTTCCACTGCCGTCCAGACACGAGAATTGCAAACGCGGTTGTTACGAGAGCCACAGCAGAGAGAGCATTTTTCCAAGCTCGAAAAGCTTTGACGACGCTTGCGCATTCCTTGCAGTGGATTACATGTCGGAAATACCGGTTGGAAAGATTTGGAGCGTGAATCGTCCCGATTCCTCCCTTGGCTGGCAAAGAAGCCGAAATGCTAGCAAGTAGTCCCGCTGGAGCATGCTCAACCACAGCAGGTACTTTAGGCAGGGAAATGGTGCTGTGGCCAAAATGATAAGGCATTCCATGCCCAACTTTGTCCATCCACTTCCTGTATTCTGCTACCCACGTGTCCGAGGACCTTAAATTAAGGTACAATTCTTTCGTGGGAACTTTTTCTTTCAATAAAACTTCATTTTGGGAGGATAGAAAACCCATATCTTGCTCAAAGACCTTACTTGCATTTTGGTGGAAGTACCATTTTGGGAATAATTTAGCTAGAGGGGATGATCTTTTTGTCCCTCCGAACCTCACAATGAGCATGGATTTCCCTTGCCCGGAAGGTCTACAAAGAAAGAGGCCCGAAAAATAGTGTTTCTCCCCATCCTTGTCGACAAATTCTCGGTTGTTTTGTAGGACACACGGTGCTTCAAAGCGCAAGAAATTTGTCATTGACTGATCTTTTTCTTTGCCCCACCAGCCCGCAAAACCCCGATCTGTTCTTTCAGTGACTTTGAAGAGTAACGGTTGGGCGTCTTCTCTTTTTGCTGTCCAATCAGTTCTATCATGGGAAATAGGGATGTGGGCTGGGTCCATAAGGTTCTCAAGAAGTATGGAATGATCATAAGGAAGTTCATGTGTGGTTGAAACATCTTGAAACCCTGGCCTTGCAAGATTTTCAAACCACGGCAACTTACTAGGATTTGCTGGTTTCTTTTGAGACATCCATACCCATACAACTCCTTGGGAATCCCTCACCTCATAAGATCTAAGACAAGCTGATTGGGGAATCCTCGCATTGGCTGGAAGCTGCCGAAAACATAATTGGGAAAGAAATCATTTTTTCAGCCGTGAAAGTAAATTGGTAATGCTAAACAGCATATTATAGGGACAATGAGCATTATACAAACCTGAGGTATCCTTACACATTTGCCCTCACCTTCAAATTGCCAACCATGGTACAAGCATTCCAGCCTTCCATCAACCAACTGACCTTCAGAGAGCTTCGCTAACCTAAATCAAGAAATGCCACAAGCAAAGTAATGATGACAATTGGGTTGAGATTCTAAAACTGACACACTCATGTAACAACTGCTAAGATATTTCATATATGATCTCCTCTTACGATTAATGACCACCTCATGATGTAGAGGTAGAATCATGATCAACTAGCACAGACAAAAAATTGTCAGGCTCCATTCCCCAGACTCTATTTTTCTCTTTGAAACAAAAAATTGTGAGGAAAAGGTTGTGAATTTGAAGAAGCTAATGCGGTTCGATCAAGTAGTGTGTTGATCCAGTGGACTGGGCGGGTGGTATTTGGATTATGTGGAAGGATATGCTAAGCTGGAGGTAGCTGAGGCTAACAGTTCTTTTATTGAGGTGTATATTTGGAGGCTTGGGGGCTTGTCCTGGAGGATTTCAGGGGTTTATGCAAGTACTAGCAATCAAGAAAGGAAAGCTCTGTGGCACCAAATCAGAGGCAAGGTAGAAGGGTTGCAGGAGGGTGTTGTGATAATGGGTGATGTTAATTCCACTGCTAGTATGGATGAGACGATGGGTGGCTCTGTAAGGGAGGAGTGAGAACTTAGCAACACAGGATCAGAGAATGCAGGAAGCATATTATTGCACGGACGAAAGGAGGAAATGTAAACTCATCTAAACAGATCGAGCAGTTGAGGGAGGTCCTTTTTTTGTCTTCAAAGAAGACTTGAAGCTGAACTGAATGAAGCATATGAGGCAGAGGAAAGTTACTGGAGAGACAAATAAAGGCAATAATGGTTGCGAGAAGGGGGCAAAAATACACAAGTTTTTCATGCATGTGCTATCCAGCGGTGTCAACATAGTTTAATTAAGGGCCTGGAGAATGAGAGAGAGATATGGAAAGAAAATCCAGAGGCAGTGAAAGAGGTGATTCTGAACTATTTTCGGAAGATCTTCTCCTCAGACCATCTGACACTCCGACCACATGATGGGTTTGGTTCAGCGGTGTGTCTCAACTGGGATGAATAGGGCTCTTACTAGACCTGTGTCAGATGAGGAGATCCTTGGTGCTCTATCTCAAAAGCCTCCAGAGAAATCTCCTGGACCTGATGGGATAACAACTGCGTTTTTTAAGGACTACAGGAGCATTACTGGAGCATTGTAGGGTGGGATATCACTCTGGCTATCAAAAGTTTCTTTTGATCAGGTATGCTGCTTAAAAGTATAAATCACACCAATATTGTGCTTGTTCCAAAAGTCAAATGTTCGATGAATATGGGGCAACTTCATCTGATTAGTTTTTGTAAAGTGGTCAACAAAATTTGGGTCAAGATTCTGGCCAACCGGCTGAGGGATATGCTGGACTCTGTTATTGGTGAAGACCAGGGGGCTTTTGTTCTGGGTCATCTTTATATCTGATAATATCTTGCTTGCTCATGAAGCCTTTCACCATTTGCAAAGTAAGAGAGGTAGCAGGTTTCACTCTATGGCCATGAAGCTGGACATGGGTAAGGCCTATGATCGGGTTGAGTGGAGTTTTCTCGAGGCAATTATGTGGCAGATGGGCTTTGATGATCTCTGGGTCAGATGAATCATGGAGTGTGTCTCTACAGTGTCTTATTCAGTTTTAATTAATGGTGAGAGTCATGGGTACATCCTTCCTACCGGGGGCTTTTGCCAAGGAGATCCCCTCTCTCCCCCTATTTATTTCTTCTTTGTGCTGAGCGGTTAACGACCTTGTTCTGAGCAGAGATGGATGCGCAGATTCATGGGGTTCGTATTGGAAGGGATTGTCCAAGTGGTAATCATCTTATTTTCATGGATGATACTCTTGTGTTTTGCAAGGCAAATCTACCAGAGGCTCAGAAGGTTAAAAGACATTCTTGAAGTGTACAACCATGCTTCATTTGTTTTTAAAGATAGAGCATGCCGATTCTTAGAACTGATCTGAGCCTTAGGGAAGACCAAGCTATTAATATTCAGAAATCCTCTATTTTCTTTAGCAGAAACTCTCTTATTGTCTTGTGGGCATAGATTGAGAATCTGCTTGCTATTCCGAGGAGGGCTGCTTTAGGTAAATATCTGGGGTTTCCAGGGGTGTTTGGAGGTCAAAATTGGAGCTGTTTAGTTTCATTAAGGACAGTGTCAGAAGTAAATGTAAAGGGTGGAAGCAACGTTTTCTTTCTATCGCCAGTAAAGAGGTTATGTTGAAATTAGTGGCCTTTGCTATGCCTTCATATGCAATGAGTTGTTTTAAACTTCATCTTGTCTAGCTCAAGCAGTAGAATAAATGGCTAATTTTTGGTGGGGTCAACAGAGTAATGAAAGGCGCATTCACTAGATGAAATGGGAGAGGTTGGCTGAGAAGAAAGCTGGGGGAGGTTTGGGTTTTCGGGATTTGGAAGCTCGGAAGTCAGAACCTTGCTATGCTTGCAAAACAAGGCTGGCATCGCAGAATTTGACCTTTCGGATCCTTTGAGCTAAGTATTTTAGCAATGGTTCTTTCCTGGAGGCAAAACTGGGCAGCAATCATTTGTGGGCCTACGGGAGATAGCTAGAGGGGAGGAAAGTTTTGGAGGCGGATTTGCGTTGGAGGATAGGTGATGGAAAATCTGGGATTGAACAATCGTTGGTTGTGCAAACCACTATCTTTTAAACCCTTGATGGCACTTCCGGATGCTTCTGTCAATAAAGTTGAGCTCCTTATTTGGGGGAACCAGGATAGGTGGAAGGAGGATGAAGTTAAAGCTCGTTTTTTGGAAGATGATGCTAATATGATCCTTGATATACTGCTTTCAGTCTCTGATGTCCCAGATAAATTGATTTGGCACTTTTATGAGTTGGGCTCCTATTCAGTGAAATCTGGCTATGAGACAGCCGTCATGCTCAAACAGAATGGTTTTTTGAACCGTCGTGGGGAAGGGGATTGTAGTAACAGAGAGGAACGTAGAGCTTACTGGAAGCATTAGTGGAACCTTAATGTACCGGAAAAGCTCAAACATTTTCTTTGAAAGTGCAACCATGGGATTGTTCCCATTAAAGAAGTTTTGACTCGCAAGAGGCTTAGCTACGGAGGAGGGTTGTCCAGTTTGTTGGGAAGGAGAGAGGCTCTGATGCACATGGTTTTGCGTTGCCCGTTTTCCAGAGCAGTGTGGTTTGCCTCTCCTTTATCTTTCAAATTGGAGGATGCCGAGAATATGGCTTCTGGCAAGTGGTAGGGGTCGGGGTCTTTAACTGGCAAGCTCGAGAGAGAGGAACAGGGGATGGAAGCTATAACAGTGACAGCTTTTGTGCGTGGGGTTTATGGAAAAATAGGAATGCAGCTCATTTCCAGAGGAAGGTCTCTGATCCTTGTATGGTAATGCGACTAGCGGTGGAGAGAGCTTTGTAGTTTGTTTCGGAACACAGGACAGTAGAGAGTGGGGTAGAGAGCAGGGTTCGTAGACCTGATTATGTGGGATCGCCTCGAGAGGTATGGTGCGAGGTGAATTTTGATGCTGCTGGTGGGAACCAAGAACATGGTGGCTGTTTGGGTGTGGTGATCCAGAGCTCGGGTGGGGAGTTCTTAGCAGCAAAATGCCTACATACTCCTTGGAAGGGTTTGCATCTGGTAATGGATTGCCTGGCTGCTAGGGAGGTGGTCATTTTTGCAGAGGATTGCGGCTTTCAGAAGGTTATCCTTGAAGGAGATGCAAAAGCTGTTATGGCTATGCTTGCTGAGGTAGCTGCTCTGCAAAGCGAGGTTGAGGTGGTTGCCACGGACATTCGGCTCCTTTGTGCATCTCGGTTCATAGAGTTGGACTTCAGCTTCATCCAGCGAGAAGGTACTGAGGCAGCTCATGCTATGGCAAGACATGGATTCATGGGGATGTGGTGTAAATGAATGGTCTACAACCCCGTTGCTTCGAGATGTTTTTCTATTGTTTGGAAAAAAGACAAAACCTCATTCAATTAATTGAGATGGCACATAATCCAAATCCACACAACCAAACATAGCCTCTTATAGAATTTTAGTGACCACACCATCCTTTCCACAAGCTGAACCAACCTAATCTAACTTTCTGTTTATCCTTGACTTGTCAGGCGATATAAAAATAAAAGGGGTAGAAATTCCTAGTATGTATCATTTTGAATATCCAAAACAAATCGTGTTCTTTTTTAACGAAAGCTTATTCATTTTCTTCCTATTACCTAACGTAATAAAAGAAAGGAAATTCAGCTTTTTTTACTTCATATTCTTTTCCCATCTTTTCTCTTACATTATCCTTTTCCTCCACAAGTCTAGAGTTCAAATCAATCCAACAAACCTAAGAAATTTCAAACATGTGTGTTTGTAGTTTTTTTTTTTTTTTGCATGTAACTTTTGATTCAAAATCAATAAACATAAATTCTACTGCCTAAAACTATAAGTTTATCACTATAACAAAACCTAACATTTATAACATTTATAACTTGTACTTCAAGTTATAATCATATGTTTTCAACTCTAATCCACAACTTAATAAGTTAATAACTTCAACTACACCAAACCTCTTCCAAAAACCATATATTCAACTAGGAGGGTCAGTGGGTGGGTGACTAAACAGCAACTTTAAAGACGAAATCCTTAAAAAAGCATCAACACCAATTGCATATACAGCGTAAACCAAGATCGCAGAAATCGAGTTAATTACCTATGGGGACACCGATCTTCGTGACACCGAAGTGCGCCGTTGCCGTTGCCGTTGCCGTCGCGATACAACACAAGCTGTTTATCAAAGACGGTGAGACCCAAAGGGGAATCATCTGGGACATTCCGGGTGAGATACAGAGGGTACCATTCCTCCGTCCAATCATAATCCGCCACAACCCTTTCGGCCCTCCCGTCCTCTTCACTCGAAGGACCCACCAGAACACTCCGATCACCTCCCGATCCTTCGTCCTCCACCGCCAATCCACCGCCGACCTCCGCCACTGCACGGCGCTCTGTCCGATTTCTCAGTTTGAGTGGGCGGCGGAGAGAGACAACTGTGTGTGTTCTTGGTGAGAGCGTGTGTGTTCTTCTAGGGGAAGGGAGGGTTTGGGAGAAATTGAGGGTCTTGGATAGGAAAGTGTCGGAGAAAAATGGGTGCATCAAAGCCATGATCTGATCTGTGGAGAAGAAAGGGTTGAGAATTTCAATTTGAGGGAGGGAAGAACTTGTTTATGAAGAAATGAAAGAATTTGAGAGAGAGGGGGAGGAAAGGCGGGAGGGAAAGGTTGTTGCTTCTGGGTCTGGTGAACTCACGGTGGCCACACAATTCTGCACTACAGGAGGAAGTTCAAACACTTGCTTTGACTCACAGGAGTCTCTCGTTTGGCCTTTCTCTGGTAAAATGAGTCATTTTTTTTTTCACTTTTTGCTAAGTATTAATGAAAAAATTTGCGCAAGTCCCATTTTACATCTATATTAATAAATACATAATTAATTATGAATTTTATTTTAATAACTCATTTTTGAATAAATTTTTATCATTAATTAAATTACTCAATAAATTTTATTTTTAAATATTATCAAAATAATAAACATATATACCCTTTATATATGTATCACGTTATACACATATATATACTATAAATATATTTTTTTCTTTTTTATATGATTTTGAGCTTTCACTTAGAGAGTAATATCAATTTTAGAATAGTCATAACACGTCTCTTGATCGCACAGAACATATTTTTCATATTTTTTATTATTTTTATACTCTATTATCTCTTAATGTATTGAATTATATATTATGTTATTTATAAAAAATATAATTATTAACGTTGTATTTGTTTCAATAACAAATATTTTTTTATTTTTTTATATTTGGTACAATAAAAATTAAAATTTAATACAAAAATATTTTTTAAGTCAATAAAAAATAAATTAATTTTGATAAAAAAATAATTTTATTTTTTTATGGTGAAAATATTATTTAGTTTTTAATAATACAAAATACTTTTCTTTTATAATTGTCATCCCATCACAATAATAAATTAAATTATTTATGACAAATTAATTTCTTCTTTGAATGTTTATATTTTATCGTTAATATAATTAGAGAAAATAATGAGTTTTTACTATTTTTGTCACTATAGGATAGTCAAAAGAAGTACCTCACGACGAAAATTTATTTTCTTGGTAAAAAATGACATTTTGCAAAGAAAAATTTAAAATTATTGTTAAATATTTGATATTTACCATAAAAGTTTTGTTGTTAAAAATAATAAATAAAATAAAATAAAATTATCGCAATTAATATATATTTTGTCACAAAAATTAAAATATATTTTACATGAGATGACGAAACAAATTCCTCACAAAATAAATATAATTTGTGACAAAAATATTTATCGTACTCTTTACAAATTACCATTTAAAAAAAAAATTTAAATATCACTATTACCGCCACTACTACTCACAAGGCCGCCGTCATTACCATCACAACCACAAACACCATATCGTTGCCACTAGTTACGGAAATTACTTTGCCACCATCACCTTTCTCCCGCTACAACTTTATCCCGACACCACCATTACTCCACCACTTCAGCAACCACCACCACCACCGATGCCTTCCACACCACCTCCCACTATTGTCATCACCATTACTACGAATGCTACCACCACCACGCTGTTGTTGCTGCAATCGTGACCCACTACTATTAACGTTACCATTGCTGTTACCACTACTTTTTTTTACCAGTACAACTATTAATATATATCACTATTTTTTAAGAAAGTATCTTTCATAAAAAAATTATATTTAAAAAATATATATATATATTTTTTTTTTATCAAAATAAATAAAAATATTTTCTTTTAACAAAAACAAAGAGGAGTGGTTTAGAGAGAAGGGCGGGGATGTTGGGACAGCTAAAAAGGATAAAAATAGATAAATTGAAAAGGGTGGTTTGAATTAAGGCCTTGCTGAATAATTTTTTGAGTAAATTATATTTATTTTTTTTGAAATTTAAATTTATTATATAGATATTTTTTATGGTCTTTAAAATTACATTTTTTTTAATTGTCGATATTAGATGCTCATTCCGTTAACTGTTGTTAAATAACTGTTAAATAAAAAAATAAAATTTATTAATATTTTATTTTTTATTCCCAAATTACCCTTCCCTCCAAAAAAAAAAAAAGAAAGAAAGAAAACAGAGGGCGCCGCACAGCCCTGACCCCCCGACGCCCCATCCCTAGGCCACCGGCCACCCTCAGCGTTGCCGTCCTCGCCATCCAGCGTCGCCGGTGACCCCATCGCCACCCTCGCCGACCGCCGACCATCCCCTCCCTCTCTCTTTCTCTCACGGCTTGCATATCTCTCTCTCTCTCTCTCTCTCGGTCGTGGTATCACCACCACCTGAACCACCAACCACCACCAGGACCACTACTCACCATCACCAGAATCGCCCTAGACCACCTCTGAACCAACGCGCAGAAATTTTTAAAGTCAGGTTTCGAAAATTGGTTTTATCGAGTAAACTTTGGATATCTGCCACTGCCACCACCCACTGCCACCACCATCCAACACCCTCTAGACCACCAAACCTCCACAAACCACCAAGCCGCACCACCAAACCACCAAGCCACCCACTGTTTGGGAATTGCTGTGTGTTTGGGAGTTGCTCTGTGTGTTTGGGAATTGCTGTTTGGGAATTGCCTGTGTTTGGGAATTGCTCTGTGTGTTTGGGAATTCCTGTTATTTGATGAATTTAGAACAAATTTTTGAAATTGGGAGATGCTGTGTGTGTTTGGAAATTCCTGTAATTTTTGCTATGTGATGTGAAGAAATTGAGAAGAGAAAATAACTGTATATTCTCTGTGTATATAAAACTGTACAAGATACGGCCTATTTATAGGCGAATAGAGATAGACAATAAGGAGATAAAATAGAATAAAATCAAATCAGAATAAAATCAATCTAATCAATCTAATATTCTAATCAATTTAAATCTAATATTCCAACATTCTCCCTCAAACGCGAGATGACAAAGTTAGCTGAAGTTTGGAAATTAGAGCACGAAGGCGATGGCCTGAGGCGACTGGAGTAAGCTGGCGACGGTGTCGTGTCCCGCGATGGTGTCGGCGACGACCTGAGAAAACGGGAGCAAGTTGACCACGGTGTCATGTCCCGCGAAGGTGTCAGCGACGACCTGAGGCGGCGGGAGCAAGTTGACGACGGTGTCGTGTCCCGCGATGGTGTCGGCGACGACCTGAGGAAACGGGAGCAAGTTGACGACGGTGTCGTGTCCCGCGAAGGTGTCGGTGACAACCTGAGGAGACGGGAGCAACACGAACCAGAGGAGAGCATCATGGGAGCAAGGTGAACATTTTGTTTTGTTTTTTTTTTCTTTTTTCTTTTTTTTTGCAGAAAAAAAAAATTAAATAAGAAAAAGAAATGACGAAGAAGACTGAGGCGACGACAGGCGGTGCCGGGCTGTTTTCCAATTTTGGGTTTCAGGCGGCGGCGACGGCAGGCGGCGATGGCAAGCGGCGGCGACACGAATGGTGAGCAGCGGTGAAGAGTTACTGTCGTGGATCAACTGGGAGCAGCGATGGTGCCGGTGGTGGAGTGGTGAGCAGCGGCGGTGACTGTGGTGAGCAGCGGTGAACTTAGCGTCAGTTTTGGTGCGATTGGTGAGGATCGCGATGGCAGTAGCGGTGACGCCGCGGGGCTGTGGAACGATCTAGAAGAAGAAGATCGACGATGGTGAGGATCGACGATGGCGATGTACGTCGACGACGTCGAAGCGCTCGAGATGCAGCGGCGCTGTGGGCTGCTAGATCTGGTAGATCTGGTCGAAGGCGACGGAGGCGAACGGCAGCGACGTGACGCTAGAGGGCAGGGGCAACGACCTGGTGCGGCGGTGGCCGAGAGGGAAGGACCACCGTCGTTGGCCGCGACACCCTGTGTCGTCGCGGTGATGTGGCCGGTGGTGCCGTGACGGCGCGGCTCTGGAACCTCATATCTGGTCGAAGAGGGAGACGACAGATGATGGCGGCGACTGCTGCGCGAGCGGCGGCACGATTCTCGAGAACAGCGCCACGTTCCTCTGCAGCAGGTTGAGCCTGGACTCGCCGGGCTTCTGGCG